>MAVT02000196.1:0-45070 GCA_001702395.2 Diaporthe helianthi | reverse complement strand
GTATATATAGTTAACGCGTGTTTTAAGATATAGTTTTAACGCAACGAATCTTTACGCCTAGTTCTTCTTAATAGTGCCGCCGCTATGGTTTTAGAGCAAAAAGTTAGCTATATCTTCTATATCTATAAGGATAAGTAAATATTTCTATAAATCCTAGTTAAGTATATATTAAGTAATAACCTTTTTTTTATTTTTATTAATCTTTTGTTATTAAAGTAGGTATTTTATTGCTTAGTTTAGCTAGCTATTTTATTGTATAAAGTAGTATAAGAGACTTAATAGATCTTAGATATATATTGAGTATTAAGTTTAAGATTGTTTTAGATAGCTTAAAGGGCAAGTTTAATATTAGCTTTTTTTGTTTTAGTTATTTTAAGAAGGTGCGCGAAAAAACGCGTAAGAAAGATGGATGGGAGTAGTTAGCGTAAAAGTGGGCGACTTGTTGGGGTGGGCGACTCGTTGGTGTTTTACGTTATTATATAAGCTACCTTATATATTTTTAAACAGAATTCCTTAAAGGATTCCTTTATACTATATATTATTATAAAAGGCTTAAGCTACTAGTAATAGTATCTCTTTAAAATAGAGAAAATACTAATATTAAGTAGTTATAGTATATAAAAAGTATATACTAAAAGGAAAAGAAGTTATTAGTTATATATAAGTAGTAACTATTAATAATAATAACTTACTAGCTTTTAAAATTACTAAGCCTTATTTTTAGTATAAAGACTTTTTCTAGCTACTTTAAATTTATTTAATTATTTATTTAGCCTATTTTTAAGCTTATAAAGTTTTAGCCTTTAAAGTTATTAAGGTTATTATAAGGAAACTACTATTATTAGATAGTTTTTACCTTAAAGATAATAAGTAGTAGAAGTACCTTTCCTATAGTATTATAGTACTTAATTACTACATACTATAATCTTTATAGTAACTTTTTTTTAATAATTAACTTATTTTTTAATAATCTAATTACTAGATTATTATCCTTATTACCCTTTTATATACTAATCTTATTAGTATACTACTAATCCTCCTTAAGAATATTAGTAAGCTTATAGATTTTAAGGTAATTATAAAACTTATTGAGGGACTTAGTTATAGTACTATTAACTTAATAATAGTTAATATATATAGCTTTAAGGGTCTTAATGGATAAATTCTACTATAAGAAATAATAAATCTATTTTTTACTAATAAATAGGTAAGTTATTAGATTAGGATTCTTATAGTTAGTAATGTAGCTTATAAAGTACTAGAGTAAAGTATAAAAAGGAGGATATACTAGCTAGCTTTATATAAAGGCCTAGTTAGCTAAAAGATATTTTTATACTAGTAACAGCTTTTAGTAAGTTAAATTTTACTCTTTATAAGTTAAAATACCTATTAAATAACGGTAAAAAGTAAGTCTATTAGAGTAGTAGTTATTATATACTTTACGTTAGGATCTACTATTAATCTAAGAGTTAATAGTAGTAAGAATATTAAAGTAGAGTACATTTAATATACTATTATATATAGAAAAAGGAGAAGAATTAAATAGTATATTTTTATAGGGCTTATAATACAGGTATTTATATAAGCGATGCTAATTAGTAGTATGAGAATTCGTGGTGTGCGGGAAGGGGGTGGTGCGTAAAGTGGGTCGTTGACTTACACATTCGGAAGATCTTTAACTCTAGATTTTCGAGTTTACATAATAACTTGCTCGTATTAGCCCCAGACTCATCGTCTTTCTAAAATTAAAAAGGCTATATATATACCTAAGTACCTAGATAAAGTCTTTTACTTTCCTTATTTTCCGTGTATTTATTTTTCACCTTTCAAAAAATACTAGGTCTTTGAAAGCTTGCTATTATATGAAGGGAGTCTACGCCATTAGGATCGATCTGTTTACGGATTAAGAACGGAACCAGTCAATCTTTACTTAGGAATAGTTGTCTTCCCATGCGACCTGAGGCATAATTTCGACGAGGCCCTCTGCGCTGAACTGAATTTTGATGCGTGGGACATATCATTCCTCAAGAGACTTTCTGTTTACGCAGATGGTGGATAGTCCGAATCAATTATGATAGCACCTGACTCGCTCCTGTCGAATTATCCTGACTCTGAGCACTTGAGGCAACTTTGAAGGAAGGCATCTATAACGGTATGTGTTTAACTCAAGCTGCCAGTGCCTGACTACTTACGGAGAATCGGGACCAGGCTGGCCTGGCCTGAAACCCGAGGACTTTATACTGTTGCATACCACCTAGGTAATGTCAAATTTGATTGGTTATCTGAGACAGTTATCTCGGACACAGAGGTTGGTGTTGATATTTTCATACCTCAGCTAGGCGGCGCCTGGCTCCATTACTGTTCGTCCTGTCTTGCACACTGCCAGTGATTTCTAAATTGACTCCCTGGTAGCAAGACTCCACCCGTCTCTCCAAGGACGCTTAAATGGATGAAAAGGCCCGACATATTATTCCGAGTTACGTGCCTCCTTTCCCTGGACAGGATGGCCGCAATTGTTGACCGCAGCCCACGGGACTATCGCAATGAAGTGGCATCGCACGCAAGCGCCCCCGTCCAGATGAATCCATTACGTGGACGATTTGCGCAAGCTAACATCCCAAGGGTTTGTACCTACACAGACATAGGATTACAGCGAAATCACCTTTGCGAAGAATTCATACAATATATACCAGGTACGGAAGAAACTGGCGGAGGAGTATGCATGGTCTGGGGCAGGTAAATTTTGAAGAGGGCCAGAGCTTCAGATAGCAGGGCTGGAAGACGGAAAAGGATACTTAGGGTGTGGAAAGAAGTCGAACGAGAGTCTGCGAAGAGTGGCTGCACCTGCCCTCATGCGTGAAGTGCTCGATGAACTCAGTACTGTCATGAAATGGCCGCTCTTTTTTGTCGTCAAGACAGTATACTTTAAGTCATTTACTTAATGCATAAAATAGTCTCCGGATTTCACCATGTATGGTACGATGCTTACATGCCTACCCTAGGTAACCCTGAAGTGAACACTTCAAGAAGAGAACTCGGAACTTTCAACTGCATATGTGCTGAGCTTCCTCTTTGGGTGACTGCAGGCTGCCACTTCCTTCAGCCATAGAAACGCCCCACAAGTAATTGCAACCTTGGAATCCTCAAAGACCTTCAAAGCTGAGAAGCAGCGCAGCCGGCTTACCACCCCCTCTTTTCCTTTTCCTCACACGCCAGCACTCTACCTTTGAAGTCAGCATCCAAGTTCAGCACCAACATGCCCGTCACACTTAAAATTGTCGATAATACTGTCGCGGCCTGGACTGAGCCCAAGTGCTCCTCAGCCGAGAGTCTCCTGATAAACGTGGCTTTCGCTGGCAGAAAGGATTCGCTTTCAAAAGGCCTGGTCCAGACATCTTTCTCCCCTAGTGAGTTCGAGAATGGTCACATCTCGGCGTCCAAGAATGGTTTTGTCTGGGCAGTAAGCAGCATCTGGATCTAGACGATAGATTCTTGCCCAACACCCCCGCTCCACCCATACATCAGAATCCCATGCAAGAAATCAATAGGCTTTCCTGTCCTCAATCTGTGCCACGAGGGTTCTCTCTGACTGCCGGTCTTGAGACAGCCAGGCCCGTGAACGACCTCACTGCGGTCCAACCCTATCCTCAGTTCATTGGGCTCACATCACAATTCACCACTTCGTTGGTGCCCTGATAACTGACTCTAAACTCTGCAGGCATACCATGCGTACAGTAATCACCACCATCTCCACATCCGCCCCGAAGATGTCTGGTTCGCCATCCTGACGCAGATAACCTTTTACATCAACGCGCACGCCGAGGAGCTCCGGCCCTTCTTCGTGGCGCACCAGGGCAAGAAGGAGCTCGTGGCCGTGAGCGACGTCGCCGACTTTGCCCTCATGGCGGTCCAGCTGGGCAAGCTAATCGGTCAGAACGTCGTCGACCCGTCGCTAAAGGACTGGGTCCTGCCGGGGTTCTCGACCACGACAGACACCGACACGGTGGTCGGGTCGATCCTCTTCATGGGCGCCATGCAAAAGTACTTCTCCTACAAATGCTGCACCACCTGCGGCCTCCCGTCCGTGACGCTGCTGGGCAACGTCGAGGACTGGGAGGACATCCTCGGCCGGCTCGACAAGCTGGACCTGCTGGGCGACGAGCCGCGGCAGTTCGCCGCGATGCTCCGGCCCGTCCTGCGCCGCATGATCCGGTCCTTCACGGACCCCACGAGCGCCGAGGTCCTCGACTTCTGGAACACAATCGTGCACAGGGAGGAGATGGGCAGCGGCGAGGATCAACTCTCAGGCTGGATGACGGCGTTCTGCTTCTGGGATGAACAGGGGATGGCAAAGTTTAGACACGAAAAGGTCCTGGATGATGTCGAGTACCCTACGGTCGAGGTGGACGAGGTCCCGGCCGGTATTGTGACCGTCCCCGTATCGGTGGACGACAACGGCGTCGCGTACGAGGCGACGATGGTCGCTGGGTCGGTCGGCATCCGTGCTACTTTTACAGTGCCCCTCCAAGGGCGGCGACCATTTCAAGGGCGGCGACCATTCCAATGGCGGCGACTATTCCATTCCATTCCGGCACGGGAACGGGGAGCCCGCGGTGACCTCGCGCAGTCGCCGATCCGCGATAATGTACAGCCCGTGTCCGGTTGGTGGATGTTCAGGAAGTGAGAGGAGTGCGGATGCGTTTCGGGTGGGCCGCGCAGTCGACACCATACCGTTTTTTAGTAGGCATAAAAGAGGATTATGATAACTAACTATATAATACTAATACCTACTTTCTACGAGTACGGCTTATAATGCGTTTATAATAAAGGATATCTAGCCTTCAAAGTAAATAAGTACCTTTTTACTATTTTTTAACTACTAGAAGGTTTTATACTAAAGGGAAAAACGTATAGTAAAAGTAATATATCTTTTTATATAAGGAAGAAAGGAAGTATATATATACCTTTACTACCTACTTTTCCTAGGCTCCTTCTTCCTTCCTATACTAAAGTTAATACTAAAAGTATTAAAAGTAATACCTAGTTAATAAAACCTTAAAAAAGACTTTAAAAAAGAAGGGAAGGAAGGAATTATTTTTTATCTAGCTAATATCTTAAAGTAAAAAAGCTTATTTAAGAAAGTAAGTATTAAGTAGAGAACCTCTTAGTAAGAGAATACCTTTTATATAAGGAAAGAATCTTTTTAATAAGTTTATTTTTTACCTTTAGAAAAGACTTAGACAAGTACGTACTAAAACAGAGACTAGCAACTCTGTCATTCATTAGACTCGAGCTACCTACACCGCAGTATAGGATGTTCATTTAACACGGCTTTTCGAGAAAACTGACATATTATTTCGGTATGTACAAGTAAGACGAGACAAAAGGCAGGAATGGTATAATCATGGTTCCAGTCCATCCACCATCCATCCCCTTCCGCCCCTATACCACCAACGAGCTCCACCACTCAAACCCAATGAGAGAAGCCATCGTCCAAACTCCAACACCCCCCCCCCATAGCCGGCTGGCGCCCCTGCCAGAGTTGTCCTGCGCCACCGTACTTTTGTTTTGATGCGAGATAAATATGGGGAGAGAGACGCGAGGAAGAAGAAAAGGTGTACAACACACCCTGTCCTACCCTCTTCAACTGCCAGCCCCCAGATCACCCATGAAGACCCCTTTTTCAATGCCGTGGTTCAACCCTGCCCCCCCCCCCGCATAGAACGCAGAGCTAGAAAAGCCAACTTCGCCTAATCCAATTGCGGGCCTGGCGGGCGACCTAGGCCGCGCGGCTTGCCGGCTCCTGCTCCCTCTGCCTCTTGACAATGTAGTACGTGATGAGGCTCTTGGGGTCATCCTTGACGTCCTTCATGACGTCCCAGAACCGCATGTCGCCGACGCGCCCCTGCAGCGCCACGCACAGCTGCACGGCGTCCATCCTGACCCCGGACTCGGTGCTCTCGAGGCACCGCGTGCACAGCGCCGCCATGCTGCCCAGTTCCTGGTCCGAGGGCACGTACTCGGCCTTGGCGTCCACCATCTCCTTGAGCACGTGCAGGCCCATGCTCAGCGACCGCCGGCCCGCCGCGCTGTCCAGCGCCGTGTCCGTCATCCGCCGCGTCAGCACCGTCGCGATCTCCTGCGCGTCGCCCAGTGACACCAGCTCGTCCGCCAGGAGCTCCAGCCCGGAGACGATGTGCGTGCGGGCGTCGTACACCGCGCGCGCCGACATCAGCGACTCCAAGCCCTTGGAGATGTGTGGCTGGAAGTGGCCGCGGTACTTCTTGAGCAGGAGCTTGACCGTCGCCAGGTTCTGGGCCTTGACGTCCTGTACCTTCTCCGGGGCGAGGTTGGATTGTGGGTCCTCGAGGTAGTCGAAGAGGCCAAGGAGCAGTGCCTCGAATTTGTCGTCCGCCAGAGGAGCCTTGTTGTCGCGAAGGATGCTCTGAAGCTTGCGGAAACCGTGTACGTCGAGCGTTTTGGCCTTGATCTTGGCCAGTGCGCTCTCGATAAGCCGAGCATGTTGCTTGTTCTTATCCGAGGAGACATCGGGTTGGTCGGAACCATCGCCGTTCTGCCGTGCCACCAAGTTGGCTGCATCCTCGTTGACAGGCTTTTCCTCCAGTACTGCCGGCGGGGTCAAACGAGGGGTTGACTGCTCTGCTGTCAAAGGGTCTTCGTATACTCGCAGAGCCCTGGAGGGCGTTCCGACCGGGCTTCCTGTTTGATCAGGCCCCGCCACGGCGAGTTCAGGGGCAACGAGATCAGGAGATACAAGGGCTAGCGTGCTCGCTGCTGGGATTCTTGGGGTGGTCAGCGTTATTAGTGACAGGTTGTCCTCAGGCTGGGGACTGCCGAGGAGTGGTCCAGGACGTAACATTTGCCTGTTTGGGCTCTTTGTTGGGCTTGTTGCAGGCGAAGATTTCGCATGCGTGAGCCTCGTTGGTGTTGGAATACTGGATTCACTCGTGGTCGGCTTGTGAGCTGGTCTTGGCCTTGCCAATGTCCGCTTGGGCGTTGTACCCATTGTCCTGGGTGTCAATGCCTTTGGCTTAGGCGGGGGGCTCATCTCAGTGTCAACACCGCCCCGGATAGAGTATGGACCCGCAGTGGCTGGCCGTGGGGCCATTTCAGGTCGCTTCCTTGTCGGCCTGACGGGGGCTACCGAGAGCCCTCCGCTGGACGCCGGCTTTTGCCGTGTTGTTGTGGGGGGTGCAGCAGTATTTGCGGAAGTGGTTGATGAGCCAGAGACAGCCCGAGTCGGTCGAGGTGGCGAGAAGTGTGCCATGGCTGATCCGGGCCTGACCGGGAGGTTTTTCGCTGCCAGGGCCCTTTTCTGGGCCATCATGGTCTCCCTGAGCGAGGGCTTGGCTGGCACTCCCATCGTGCTACGTGAGAGGCCCAAGCCTGGACGTGCCGCAGGTTGGGCCTTCTTTGGCGCACTAGGATTATTCGGGTCCTTTTCCAGTGCTTTCTGGATTTTGTCATCCAAGTTATTCATAAGCCTGGGATTCACGTTAGTTTTCAACGGCTCTGTGACGGACCCACGGGTGCAACATACGCTTCTGCCCTTGCGGGCCATATGCCGTAGAATGTCCAGAAAGTGGCCCTCATCTTTTCCCTGACCTCGGGTTTGGCGTCACCAAGACCCTGCTTTATCAGGTTCTCCATCGATTCCAACCCGCCATTGTGTTCGAGATGACTCTTGTGGTGCGCCTCCTTTTTAAGAAGTGTCTTTAGCCACTCAGTCGCGTACAACCTACGCTGCACATTCATGTCCTTGCAAGCTTCCGAGACGTGTGCCATTATTCTGTTCGTGTATGTGACTCTGCCGATTATCGTGTCGATACAAACATTCGCTTGTTGCGAGGCGATCTTCTTCGTCGACCCAGAGAGCTTGACGAATGTCTGCATCAGCATTTCCACCATTGGATCCATGCCAGATCCATAGTTGACCGCGATGTCTTGGGCCAGAGCACAACCTTCTTTTGACAGGCTTGTCCTGAGGGAGGCGATAGCTTTGATGATGCCATGGAGAAGGCCCCTTAAACCTCCCAAGAACGGGTCGTGGAAGTCCGAGACGGCGTTGCCAGCCATCAAGCTGCGGAGCCTCTTGATACTGTCCTCACGCCGCTTCCAGTTTTGTTCTGACTCATTACCCTCGAAATATCCGTGCATCTGAGTAAACATTTCATCGATTTCTCTTGTTGTGTTGATGTATGATGGTTCGGCTGTCTCCGTCCTCGTATCAGGCATGGGCGTAATCGGTCGTTCGGTGAAAGTGGATATGGAAGAAACACTGGCTGAGAGGCCGGGACGGGAGGCTGGCCTGGGTAGATCGACTGGTGCGTCCTCGTCGGGCGCGGGGGGGTTGGACCCCGGGGCCAGCGCTTTCTCTATAGCTTGCTTGATGGTTGCGCGGACTCCACGCTTCTCCAGAAGCGCGAATAACTCAGACCTGGCCCGAGCAGGGGCGTCTCTGTGAAGCTCGATGACTGTGGTCTTGGCGGTGTCGCGAACGATGGGGTCTGCAGCATCCAGCATCTCCACCAGGCTGGGGACGTAGATCTTAAACTTTAAGCCTTGTTCTCGGTGCATTTGTAGGAGCCACTGCATACTGGCTTCCTTTGCCCTGGAGTTCTTACCCGCCATGACAATATCCCGAACATGATACTGGATATCCGCCTGGAAATCCGACTGGACATTCGTTGGCAAGACCCTGTACATTGTAGCGAGCGACTGTACCGCGATAGTACGGACATCTTTCTTTTGGTCGCCCATCCTATCAAGAAGAAGTGGCCAAGTTGTCTTCAGCTCGTCCCTGACTTCCTTTTTGTGCTCGTCGAACGCCTTCTGCTCAACAGAGTCTAGGTGCTGAGTGGAGCGGCGGGCGATCTGTAGAGACAGGCGGTTGAGGAGGTGATTGAGCGAGGAGAGGCCAGCTTTGACTAGAACACCATGCTGGCTCGACGAGGCGACGCGCAACGCCTCGAAAAGCTGTGCGAGGTATGCATCGGGGACCTCGACATTGTGGTGTTTGATGCTGGACTTGACGGCGTCAACTTTTTTGGATTTCGCATCGATGGGGGCGTCGGAGCGCAAGGCTCTCTGCAAGGCCTCGATGTCCTCCTCTGTGACTGGCTTGGTTTCCCTCTCCGTGTTCATGGCCACTCGCACGGCGCAATTGAGCCGGGTAGCGGATTCGAGGCTCTTGTGTAGTGGGTTTGGGTCGTCGCCTGAGTTAGCTGGGTCGGATGGGACAGTTCTGGGCGCACAATCTGTTATGTACAAGACACAAGTCAGTGCATCTGCAGAAGGGTGTGGGACGAGGCTTGCGCCGAGCCAGAAGGGCGAACTGAATGTTGACGCCAATGCATTTTCTTGACCCTGTCCAAGACTTGCGCGCTCAGACGCCGAGGGCCTAGGGAATGGAGGGGAAATGGTAAGGCGGGCTCACATCAAATCACATGAAGCTTTTGCAGGACATCAGAGTGAGCGGTCAGCAGTGCGGTGCGGTGCGGTGCGATGCGATGCGATGCGATTGCGACTTGATGGCGGTTGGGCGCTGGGATCAATTGAGCTGGCGAGGGATGCTGCGAGTATGGCCTCGCTTGAGAAATGCGACGCGGGGCAATGGAGAATGTTTTGGGTCGGCTGGTGGGTAAGGAAGGACAGCTAAGGTACGGCAGGGAGTACGAAACGGGCAGTATTTGGGGGAGGAACCTTCGGTCACAACCAACGGGCGTCGCAAGGTGGGATGAAACAACAAAAGACGAGCTCCCAAAGCTGCTTGGGACGCCCTTGGCCGTTGCCACGGGGCCCAGCGGAACCCCAGCATTAGCGCCTTCGTTTGGCTCCTAGCGCAAGGGCAAGATAGGGACGGCAATCGGCTGTTGGACCTCTAAATTGCGTGCAGCGGTCCGCAAACGGGGACCCGACCCCACTGTGACGGACTGCTGAGTGCCTCCCAATCCGATCTGCCGTATTCAATCAGTGCAAACATTGGTCATTCCTCTGGCTACGCCACCCAATCTGCCTACACGACATTCCATCACCATTTTCCCAGACAGGTGAAGTCAATCAGGGAAATGATGAAAACATTAGACAAGCTCGGAGGATTATCACTTGTCAATTGTACTTACCGACCACAGGTTCCCACTCAACGCTCACAGACCCACCAAGATGTGCATCAGTTTAAATTGTGCATCCATTGTCTCTGACCACCTCAGAATCTGCGGCTGCCAGGGGCCTTTCTTGATAATCCCTCACTTTATCATCCACTGACAGTCGACTTCAGTTATGACTGGCCGGAGAAATCTAGCATATGCCAGCTGCTGTAGCGAAGACTCCCATCATTGAGGCGGGCCCACTTGAGCACTTGATTGCACTGCGCCATCAATACGATGATGGATGACCCTGTTGTTGGGAAATCATACAATCCAAATCACTCAATCTCGGCAAGGAGTGATATTGACAATAAAATTTTAGCACCACAACCATCCAAGAACAGCTGGCTGTTAGAAAGATGACTCGACCACGTGGCAGCTTGTTTGAACCCATGTTCTGTGCATCTTGTCTGCCCAGAATCGTCGCTCTCGCTGCCGTTTCATGTGCACTTCAACTCTTGCAGTGATGATATAAAACCCCTACACACCAGCAGTGCTCCATCGGGTACCTGGGTATTGAAAACTCCATTTCGCCCTCCAAGTGCACCGGGGATAGTCTGACTAAAGTTTCAATAACCCACTTGTCTAACAAGTCACATCAGATGCAACTTGGATGTTATACACCTAATCATTAGATAACTATACAGTTTGTAATCCTGCTCTATCACCCTAGGACTTACACCTTGTTATTGTTTACAGAGTTGCTGGACATAAGTTTCTTCTACATATAGCGTAGAACTTTGATATTCACATTACTATAATGAATATCAACACTTGCATAGACTGCACAAGACAATTTCTATAAATCAGATACAAAAGTGTCACAAAATCACAGGGGAGCTTTAGAAGTATCTTGTGATTATGAGTAAGCTATGTATTGCAATTCTTTCACAGCTATCCTAAAGTTAGAGAAAGGCTACACCTCCTAGAATGCTATAGTGAAAAGATATTAACAAGCATTATAAATTATATATCTAGAGTACTATATAAATTAGTTAATAAGTAGTTAAAACTAAATAGAGGCTTTAAAAGATTTATAAACTTTAGAAGGTTACTATTACTTAGTACTAATAAACTTTAAATTGGGATTTAGAATAAGCTATTATATTAGGTATTAATAATATCTTAAGGCTTTTTCTATAATAGTATTACTTATTATAAGTAAACATATTATCTATACTGGTAGTAAAAAGTATAATTTAATCTAAGATATATTAAATAGTTCTTTAATTATATAAAGTTATAGTAATAGTAATATAAAAAATAACTACTATACTATTTAAAAAGGTAATTAGTAATATAGTATAATAATAAGGGCTTTATATCTTATAATAGATAGTAAGTAATATATATTTATATATATAATAAGTATAAACTTGTTAAAGTAAAGTAAAGTACTTTAAATATATTAATCCGATAGTTTTTATATTTCTAATAGTACTTCTAGAATATTAAACTACTACTATATATTTAAAAAAATTATTTCTATTTAAAGATTTCTACTTAATGAGATTGAATGTTTAGACTTAAACTATGTAGGATAAGGTCTTTAAAGCTAGGGTTTTGTGTATAGATATCTAATTTTCAGATCTATTTCTACATAAGGCTCACTTGGAGTAATATTTAACCAGCTAGAAATGATTGCTCCACATCCTTCTCTGCTGGATCAATAAGATGAGGGTCCTTGTTGTCCATGGTGCTGCTCTAGGCAAAAGATAAAGCGGAAGGACTTGAAGCTAAGATGATTTCAATAGACAAAACTGTTCATCCAGACTTTCAGAGGTCGCCAAGAGCTCATGAGAGCATTATTGACTAGCTATGTTCCCATATGTGTATTGAGCACTAAAAACATCGCTGTGCTTCAATGCTGTGTTTCTGACGGCTGAGGTTATTACTTTGAGGAGCACAGCCAATGGCGTGTAACAGATAAGATTAGTCATCAGTGCAAGGCTGATTGTTACAGGCAGTCCTGAGAGGACTCTCTGCCCACCTAGGTACTTACTTACTCATTACAGTCTTTCTAATACTTGAGTGGCGTCATAAAGCAAGATTTCACCATAAATAATATCACATGTATGGCGTTGAATCAAAAACAAAAGCAGTGGGAGGTTGCAGGATAAGTGGTTTTCGATTTCATGGGTCGAACATGCGCTTCGCACAACCAGCCAGCTGGGAACCTCAATTCTAGATGTACCTAGGTATTCAAAGCTACCACCTAAATGACTTCCAATCGCCTGAAAATTTCTAGAAAATTACCAGTTGATTCTCTCAGGGTCCAAATTTCTGTCCCATTTTGCTCCCCTCCATCGAGGGCCAGTAAAAATGGGCCAGCGAAGGATACTTGAGCGTGGCACACCATTCCATGACTGCTTAACGTGGAGGATCAAGTAGAGCTCAGTTTGAGTCATTTCTAAGATGGTACTCTAGAATTGAGCCCTGTAGTTTTACTTGAGTAGCCTGATTTCAATCCGTCAATTCCCACTGCCGGTTGCTACCGCCAAGGACACAGCTCGTGCTGACTGCCGGACCATCGAGGGGCGCTTGAAACCTGCCCAACCCTACCCCCCCAAAGTGCATTCTGTTGCAATTTGCCTCGTGAGAATTGTGTGTGCTTCACTCATTTGCAATTGTTCTGGTAAGACGCACCTGCTCTGTTGGCAGCCGTGCCCATGCCCAGGTACGTACCCCAGGGTATTTCACCAGTTGTCCTGGGCCAGCCACAACAACTCTCTGTCCCGTTCCTGCCTCGTCTGCCAACACGGCTCAATAGATAAGGACATGACCTCATGATTCCATCTGGCACTCCCCATTCATGGTCCAGACTTCGGCTTGAAGCCAGAAAGTGCAAGTCTTCAAATGTTCCCGTGAACTCGTTGACGCTTTGACGCTTGAAATGCAGTCCCATCCACCGAGGCCACTCCAGATGTCGACTGGTCGCCTGCATTGCTGATCAAAATGTGGGTGATACCGATGTTGAATGAACTGACTGTTCGAAGCACAGCTCCCATCTCAAGATCCGTAGATAGCTCATGCACCCCAGGTTCTGGTCATGCCAGATACCTAGAGTGGCCACCAAATTCAACACCGAGGTGTGATGCTTCTGCTCCTACTTCCCGCCCAGTCCCAAGAATGAGCCGGTTTTCCTGCAGTGGAGACCCAGTCATCTCTCAAGTGCTCGCACGGCGAGGGAATTCCCTGTATTCATGCTTGGTTGCCGGTTTCCTGTTGCCTGGGGCTGGTGGGTGCCGACACCTTCCCTCCCGCACCTGCCCCCTTCCCCTTGATTGCAGCGCGTGCCGCGTAATGTTATCACCGCGCGCATGCCCTCTTGCCTCACTCTTTCCTTCCTCGCAAATCAACAGCTGAGCACGCAATTGGCTTGACGGAGCAAATGGCCCGTACCTGCAAGGTCCCTGCACCTGGATTTTTTGGTCAGTGGTCAGTCCATAAAAGCCCGTCTCTCGCCCCCTCCAGACTTTCGAAACTTTTCTCTCTTTTCTTCTCATGGGATGCGCTTTGTTTCTTCTCCGTCACGCTCCGTGGCCGAGACAAGGCGAACCTGTCGGGTGATCATGAAGACCTGATGGGACAGGAGCCCTTTCCGGGTGGCCTGGTTGCTTGCCGCAGAAGGTAAGGGCAGTTCGCCCAATTTTCTTTTCATCATCGTTCTTAGAACGAAGGGGTGCCTCGTCGCCCAATTTTATCACTGAACACATCATCAGATCTTTGCACTTGCCATTCTTCCCCTTGACCTTGGTTTCTGTTCCCTCCCGCGTCCCGGAATTCTGAATTTTTCTTGTTCTTCATTTTCACGTTGCGCAAGCCTCTGTCAGGCTCCGTGACCGGTACAGCGAATCTGTCGGGTGATCAAAACTTCACACTCTGCCGTCGACCTTTCCTTACCGCGTGTCAACAGGGGGCTAAGTTCTGCGGTAAGTTAGCTGTTTCGTGCCAGATGCTTCGTGGCGGCGGCCGATCTAGTTTTGCTGTGCTTGATGCCCATGACGACATGCTTTTGAACCGTTTGTCATCTGAGGTAGCGATCTGGGATCTGGGGGCAAGAAGAAGGTCAAGCTGGACATGAGGAGCCACATTTGAACACAAGTATGTCGTCTTGAGGGTTGTTTGATTGATAGATGGGTAAGTTATTCAAGCCCCAAGCCTTTGTGCCCTGCTCAAATGTGACGCCGTGACGCCAGTGGCAGGCCTGCTGGTGGGTTGTCCATGGCTTTGAGGGAAGGTGAGGAGGAAAGGGATGACAGAATGGGAGGAACTTGAGAATAGAGGGAGGGTACAGTTTCTCGGCTGATGGGTTGGGAAAAGTAGAGTTGAAATAATTTGGGCTTGACTTGGGAAAATGGCACCATCGTCAAGTGCGAAGACGGCGCGCATTGGGTGGGAGTGTCTTGTGCTCGCTACCAGTTGCTAGAGTCGGGTAGTGACCGGTAGATCTCTTATAGCGTCTATGGAGTCACTTCAATAAAATAGAAAGTAATGGAACGCGGTCGGATCTTGACATTGTGGTGCTGCTGTCTTGGGCGTGTGACCTCGAGACGTCGCCACAGAATACCACGATGGAGCACCAGCAAGGACTATACCACCGAAGGTTGCCGTTAGACGCGAGACAGACTGGGAGCCAGAAGGATACGATCAGCAGCTACGTGCTACATGAAAGTGCATCGTGGTCCAACAAAGGGGACGATGCCATAATAGACTCTTGAAAGCTACGTACTGTAAACTGTTGTCGCTGTCCCGTGTGGGTGAGATCAATTGATGTTACATCACGGCCCGGTGGGGGCCATTTCGGGTCGCTGCGGCAGGGTCGCCGATCGATGCCCCGTCTAGTCTCAGCTCAGTCGACGGATTAGCCTCCAAGATGCAGATAGACGGCCTGTTACACACACTAGAAACCTGCACTCTCGCGTGACGCCCAAGTGCATCCTGACCCGGTAGAAACTGACATTAGAAGAGCACCCGCATATATTCTTGCCTCTTTTTCCGCCCGTGCGTTTCCCAGAAACCGCAATGACCAGAAACCATCCCTCGACCTCCCCCGCGCCGAACCCCTCCTCGATCTTCATGCCTCCGACCACGTCTTCGTCGCCGAGCGGCAGCACAGGCCAGCCCACGCCTCTGCCTAAGCGCCCTTTGCCAGACGACGAAGAGCAGCGAGAGCAGCAGGACGGCCAAGGGGAGAGGTCAGGTCGCAAGGATGATGATGACGACGACAACACATTCCCCCTCCCCAAGCTCCGCTTGCACATCCAGGACGCGATGCACCCGGGCGCATCGCGCTTCCTCGCGGCCGTGGACGCCCCCGCCCTCCTGTCGCGGAGCGTGCAGACAGTGCTGAGGCTGTTGTATGTCTCGCCGCAGAAGCACAGGGCACATGACGAGGACGAGGACAAAGCAGAGGAAGATGGCACGACAATGGAACAGCAGCAACAACAACAACAACAACAATCCCCCACTTCACCAACCACTCGCAGTCATAGTCGCAGTCGCCCGTCAAGACCGCACTACACCCCCCCGCCGACGCGGTCCGTAACGCTGTTCCTCGAGGACATGGACGGCGTGGCGTACACGCAGGGGATGGACCTAGACGACGACCACAAGGAGATCCACCTGAGCATGGGGTACGTCAAGGGGATCCGGAGGGCACCGGCACCATCCCCATCCCCAGCCCCAACCGCCAACCAACCTACCACCACCACCAAGGGCGACATCGCGGGCGCCTACGAGATCGAGGGCGTCCTCGTGCACGAGCTCGTCCACTGCTTCCAGTACAACGGCAGGGGCAAGTGCCCCGGCGGCCTGGTCGAGGGCATCGCGGACTGGGTGCGGCTGAGCGCGCGGCTCGGGGCGCCGCACTGGAGGCGCGATGCGGTGCCGGACCGGTGGGATCAGGGCTATGAGAGGACTGCTTATTTCCTTGATTGGCTTGAGCGGAGGTTTGGGAGGGGGACTGTTAGGAGGATGAATGAGGCTTTAAGGGTAGGTCATTTTTTTTTGTCTCTCTCTCTCTCTCTCTCTCTCTCTCTCGCTCTCTATGTCTATCTCTTTTTCCCCTTGGGTTTTCGTGTCCGGTGGGTGCCTGATTGATTGGCCTATTTTGGTCAAACACATGACCCATCCATCCCCCTCTGCTCGTGGTGTTAGGGATCCCCTTTCTAGGGGAGGATAACTAACCTAGTAATCATACACAGGTGCGCGAGTACAAGCAGACTGAGTTCTGGACGGGCTTGTTCGGATACGACGTCGACGTCCTGTGGAAGGAGTACCTCAAGACGCTGAAGAAGGACGGCCGTGACTAGCTGTCGCTGCCACCGGGAGCAGACCTAAGCGCGTGCGTGTAAGTTGAGTGACCCCAGGTCGATGAGAGCAAGAGCAGTCTATAAACCTAGGGCAGTGACCGTGGAAAATCATGAAGCATCGACATGATGGTTCGAGGTGCCGGAGACAAATCTTTTTGGACCACTTGGCTTCCGTAGACTGGTGGCAGGGTAGGCCCGTAGATAGGGGCAGATCTTCACGAGCAAGCTTGGCCTTTATAATGGCCTCACACTTGGTTTAAATCATAGTAATCAATCCAAACTGTCGCCTCGGCTGATAGTTTTCGAATTGCGGTAGCAAATGAATTAAAAACATAGTTTATTTCTCGATGTACCCCTGAGAAGCAAGTGGTCTCTACGCATATAGGAGACTCTTGACCCAAAAAGACGTGCGTGCATTTTACCCCTTGACGCCGGGCCGAACAGTATCCCTTCCAAAGTGACCTATGAAACCAACCGACAAAACTCCATAACCGGGCGGGAGACTTCCATTGATCACTAATTCCACTCAAAGCAAAAACTCAGCAAAGGTTCCCCCTCACAAACTACGAGCGAGCCGCTGGCCTGTGGCCGTCCTCGCTCTCGCTAACAACGCTGCCAACCTCGGTCCAGCTACGAGCCGGGGTCACGATGCCATCCTCGTCCTCGCTCAGGACGTCGTAGAATTTGGAGGAGGAGCCGTTCTGGGAGGCGAGCTCGTTGGCGACGTCGAAGCCGGACCCGGCGACCGAGGCCGAGTCCGTGGGGGTCAGCTGGCCCTCGCTGACCAGCTCGCCGTCGGACATCTCGCTAAGCGGCGCGGAGGGCGTGACGGGCAGGGGCGAGTAGAAGTCGCGGCTCGACTCGCGGTTCTGCATCTGTGCCTGCTGCTGCTGCTCGGCCCACGCCTGGATCGAGGCATAGGCGTCGTGGTCGTCCTGTGCCGTCATTGTCGTCGTCGTCTCCTCCCGGTCGGACTGGCCGGCTGTCATGTACTCGTCCTGGCCGAGCTCGGCTTCTGAGGGGGAGTCGCGGGGGGTGGAGGCGGAGTCGTGTTGTGAGGCCTCGAAGAGCACCTCTTCTACTTCCTGTAGCAGTTCGGCGGGGACCAGTTCTGCGAGGGACTCTGGTGCGGGAGATAGTGTTCGCGACAATAGGCTGGAGGCGGGCTTGGGAGAGGCGGTGTAGATGTCGTCGGCGGACATGACCTCGTCCTTCTCGGGGGCGATCTGACTGTACTCCATCTCGTTGTAGTCGATTCCGTGCTCGTCGGCGAAGGGGTTGGCGTAGATGGAAGAGTTGAGGCCCCGGACGCCCTCGGACGGCCCTCGCCTCCTCACGAGACCGTCGTCGTTGTTCCGCACGTCAGCGCCCGTGTTGAAGACATAGGTGCCCTTCTCGTTGCTGGTCTCATCCTTCTGCAGGAAGTCGTCAAACGACGTGCCCGAGCGGGCCAAGTTCCCGCCCTCCTTGAGCTTCTCGTTCTCGTCCGTCTGCTTCTCCAGCTCCTGGCTCAGCTTCACCGCGTTCCAGTAGAGCAACTCCTCGCGCTGGCGCTTGCGGGTGTCGTCGTCGGCGTCGACCTCGCCGGACTGGAGGAAGCCCTCGGCGTCCTCGGGGCGGTTGAATAGGGGCTCGCCACGGTTGGCTCCCTGACCCTGGGGGCCTATGCCGTCGCCGAGCGAGTGCAGTGCCACGGCGATGCGGCGGCGCAGGTCTGTGGCCATGCGCTGCAGCTCGGGCGACTCGTAGATGGCGATGGCAGCGGCCACGGCGACGCTGACGGCGATGACGCCAGCTGAGATGGCGGCTTGATTAATAGGAGGCATGTTTGCAGGTCTTGGAAAAGAACGGTGTGAAGAGGATCGTAGACAGAATGGATGGCAAGCAAGTGGATGGATGATTTGGGGCAAGGTGGGGGGTCCCTCCCGGTGTAAGTGTGCCCAAGCTCAGGCAACCGGGCGGTGAATACAATTTAGGGGATCAGAGCGGCCGAGCCAAAAAATTCAAGTGAGTACACAGGAGATCGAATAGGACGGTGCAGCGATGTATGTAGGCTTGAAGTTGTCTCGAGGACGGAATACTCGAGGATAACTCGAGACTGGGATAGATGCTTGGCTGGTTGGTTGGTGGGAAGTCCAGGATGGATGAGGGGCGAAACGGGGAACCACGGCATGTTTGAGTTGCCACCCACCACCACACCACCACGCAAACCCCCCAGCATTCGGCCCCAGGCATCCAGGCCTCCCAAGGCCCAGTTTGGCGGCCAGGCAGGGCGTCTGATTCGCACCACATCTCCCTGCCCTTCCCACTTGAGCCCCACGAGGGATCTTCCGTCGTCACCTGCCACTGCCCGTGTCGTGCGCGATCGAACGAACCGTCACCGGGGGGGGGGGGTTGGGGTTGGGGTTCATGGAACGTGCGGGTTCGCGCCTGCGAGTGTGGCTTCGACGGCATGCGAGATTACGATGCACAGCGGGAGAGACAGGAGCAGCAGCAGCAGCAGCAGCAGCAGCAGCGAGTTGAGTTGTCCTGATGAATGAATGGATGTGCAATGAGGGACCTCTCCGACGGGTGACGGGAAACGGTGCACAAAGAAGCAATATGTTGCAGCTCGTACGTACCTTTGGCCGCTAACGGGACAGGCATTTTGATTCGACTTCCGACTTGGAGATAAATGAATAGATGTCGGCGGTTTGTCTGCGTCGAGTCGTTGTTCTTAAATTGCCGAGGTCTTTCTGATCTGATCTGATCGGACTGGAACTGATCTGACCTAATCTATGTGACCTTGGCTGCCCGCCCGAGAGATGAAGTGAGAAAAGAGCGAAAAGGAAAACCAGCCCGGCTAGAAAAGAGAAGGATGAGATCCAGCAGAAGATGCCAGGGAGGAAGGAAGAAGGGTGCGAATGAGCGAGGACGGAAGACCAGAAATTCAGGCTGAAGACTGGGGGGTGCCGGCGTGTGGCCACTTCGGTGAATCAATGACATGCGACCACTTTATGCAAGATAGAGAGGGAGACAGACCAGAACCGGACACAACCCTCTCTCTATCCTATCTCTCTCGCTTGATACCGGAGCCCACACTACAGAGCGCTTGTATGCCGCCAACCCAGCCTGCCCACAGCCCGCCCGCGTGCTTGGACGCTCGGATGGCGGGTACCTTGCAAGCCATGCAAACCTTGTCCTGCCCAAGGTATCTTGTCCTCACTCAGCGCTCCGCAGATAGAGGACAGAATGATGCCCTCGTGATATGCTGTCTGTTCACAGTTCCCCGTTGAATACTTGAGTATCCAAACAATGTGGCTGTAAGGCCAAAGTATTTATATTCAATTCCTTCACAAGTCAGATTACAAACAACATTATAAACGTAAGCATACGTGGGGATTACAGCACAGTTGTTGAGCAGGATGCTCGAGTTGGCACAGGACCAAAGCCTCCACTCCAAAAGACGCGGGGTACTGGTACTCCGTAAAGCACAAATAACTAGAATGCAGGCTGTGCATTCATCTATGCCCCGAGGTACACGTACATACCATACAGGCGAGTCTGTGCACAAGTCAGCTAACGAAACGAACTGCCTGTCAGGCGTAAAGTACCTACCTAGGTAAGTAAGGTCGGTCATCTAGCAGGCCGACGGCATTCTTCTTGGCAAAGAATGAATCGTCAGGGAGGCTATAATGGCTCGCTCGTGGCCATAGGCCCATAGATACTACCCATGTACTTCTCCAGGTCTCAAAACATGCAGGGACTTAATAAGCTCCGAAGTGGAAGCCTGAGACGCTGGTCGGACCTACATAGTACGGTCAGTTCCGTACGGGGCCCGGAAAAGTGTGGGGATTGGCGGTAGGTTGGCCGGAGAGCGCTGGATGATGCTGTCAGAGCTGTGGGACGACGCCGTCCGGATGAAGCTGTAACGTATTCGGATTAGGCACCGAATATTTGTACAGGTTTTGAGTTTCCGGAAGAGTTAATCAATCCACGTGGCTACCTCAAGGCTGCTTGTGCTGAAAATCCTTGGGCCCTTTTTTTCGACAACAGAGTACTGTACTCGCTTGAGTAAAACTTCTATGTGCTGAAGGAACTTGGCTTATTGCAGCCAGAATATAATCAGGGTCTGTAATGCAGTTTGGCTGGGGATATCTTGAATAATCACTAAAGACTTTTAGAATAGATGCAGACATTTAATCCAGAATTCCTCTTATACAATGTCTATCCTCAAGCAATCCCTTCCTTCCATTTGGTGTTGATGGTTCTGGGCAAGGCATGCTGCATTCAGTAGTGTAGAAAAAGTCAAGTTTACTCATGTAGAATATTCCAGATGGTTCCAGACGATTCCAGGCAGACTGACCACATACAATCCCCGGAGTAATCGGGCGCAAACAGGTGCGGCACAACAGCCGGGGAGGGCGGATTGCAACAAAAGCCCGGTCAGAACAACCAGTTGACAATCACCAGCAGCACATTCACAGGACATGTACATTCAGCCAGCCTTAGAAAAGGGATCAATCAAGGCTTGGTATCCTGTTCAGCAAATAGTTAAGACACACCCAAGTCACTTCAGTCATTGATCCACCCTGTCTGTCTGCCAGCCTGTCTGCCAGCTGTCAGTCAGTCATCCTTCTTCACTTCATTCATCAGTGACAGTCTGTTATAAATGTCTGCAGGTGAAGAACGTCACTCACCTTAGCGCCACCGCACCCACTAAGCCACTACTGACGCAGGCAATCAGGAGCCCCACCACTGCCGCTGTGCTGCTCCTGACCTTGTCCCTGTCTGCCACCATCCCTGTCCACACGTTAAAACACCCTCATTAAGGCCTACGCCCTCTGGCTTAGCTATCTTCAGCTTCCCTCTGGAATCCGGACACCGTGAGTGCAGAGTCGTCATCTAATCACCTGTGAAGTCAATCACCTACACTCACATCATCTCTTCCTTTCGTTTACTAGAACCCAAAAACAACTTATCCATTCTGTCCTAGTCCCTCCTCCAACAGCTCAACCCACCCTTCTTCACATCCATCACACACAGCCTTCTAATGCCCCGTTGCTGCCCCGTTGCGCTCTGCAGGCCCGTTTGCTGTCCGCAGTCCGCACCAACTGCGAGCACCGCCCCTCCTCTCCACCTCAGCCGACCCAACGTCAGCGCCACGAAGTGACACAGCTTGTCGCCCCTCTTGGGCGTACCTTTCGTCACCTTCACCAGTCAACTTCTCACCACAATCATTTTCCTGTGCAACAGATCCCGTCACAACCATCAAAGTGGCATCCAACGGGCTAAGAGCTGGCCTTCTCCTTGTGGGCCTTGGACTGACCGCCTTGGCTGCCCAGCGACAATCGCAGCATCGCCAGCGACAGCCGCAGGGCACAAGACCCGCAATGGATCTCCCAGGCCCCGGCCGTCCTCGCCATCCCCATCTTGATCTATCAGAAGGTCGTGAGGTTGTATTTTGCCACAACTGCAACAACGAGTGGTACAACGACGAGCATGGCCTGCAGTGTCCTCGTTGTGAGAGCGAGATTTGCGAGATAGTAAGAATACCTTCCTACCGTGCCACCAGCTTTGCCTTGCCTTCCCACTCCCTGTCGTTGCACCAGCCTCCAACATACTGATTTTTCTCCTAGATTTCCCCAGACAATGACCCTCGCGATATCACACCTGAGTCTCCAGACAACGACGTACTCCGAGGTGGCCATTTTGGACCCCCTGATTTTGGTCATGGCCTCCGACACGGACACGACCATGATCGCTACTCAGATCCAGGCGAAGATGATATAGAGGATTACATGAACCCCCGCAGCAACATACGAAGTGGGCCTGGGGGCTTCATGTGGTCGCAGAGGACATGGCGTAGCCCGGACAGACAGCAAGATACGCCTGGTGGGAACCCTGGCCACCCGCACCCCATCGACCCTGGTAGCGAGCAAGAGATCTTTCAACGCTTCCAAGAGACAATCGACATGCTCACTGGTCTCCGGTACCCCAACTTCGGCCCACCAGGAGGACGTCCAGCACCTCCGAGCGGTGGCTCCCCCGGCGGAGGCGGGCCTGGCATGCGCAGCACAACATACCGCAGCCCATCAGGCCATACCAGTTTTACCATAACCACTGGAGCCATGCCCCTCCGAGGAGTCGACCACGATGATGGTTTCGATATGTAGGCTCCCTCCCTTCTTGATGGCCATTTGCCCGTTATTCCAGATGTCACTTTTATCTCTTTGCGCTCAAATACTAACCGTGCTCGCAGGACATTCAGAAACTTCATGGACGGTGGGGGAGCTCATCCTCCAAGAGCTCAGAACGCCGGTCTTGCCGGTGGTCTTGGTGACCTCTTTTCCCTACTCCTCGGCCCAGGCGCTATGAACGCCGCCCACGGCGACGCAGTGTACACTCAGGAGGGTCTTGACCGAATCATCACGCAGCTGATGGAAGCGAACCCTCAGTCTAACGCTGCCCCACCAGCATCTGAGTCAGCCATTGAGAAGCTGGAGAAGAAGAGTCTGGACAGGCAGATGATGGGTGATAGTCCAAAGGTGGAGTGCACCATCTGCATAGATGAGATGCACCTAGGAGATGAGGTCACCGTTCTTCCATGTAAGCACTGGTTTCACGGCGAGTGTGTGGTCTTGTGGCTGAAGGAGCACAATACGTGCCCAATTTGTCGGACGCCCATCGAGAAGCGAGGTGAAAACAGCAATGGTGGCAACAGCGGCAACGGAGACAACGGAACCAGGGATGGATCTGGCAACCAGCAGCAGCCTCGCATTCCAGGTGCTCGTCCGGGCCCCTTCGGCGCACTTTTCAGTGCGGAACCATTCTCACCTCAGGGTGGACCAGGTTCTTCTGCAGCTCCAGGCTCTCAACAATACAACACGAGAGGTGCCCGGACTCCTGAGGACAGGGAGCGGCGGCTGAACTCGATTAGAAACCTGACAGGCGCATCGAGCTACGGAACGTCGGCGTCTGACTCGTCTCGGTACGGCGGGCAGCGAAGAGATTCCTGGTCGCCCACCAGTCCAGGTCCCACGAGCGTGGCTTCGGCTAGAAACAGGTCACCTCCAGGGCCCCGTGCGAGACTCGGCCGAGCCAACTCATCAGGTCTTGGAGAATGCGACTCACAGCCTTCCAGCCGCGATAACAGTAGCTCCAGCGGAAATGCCGGGGGATCCTCCAACCCTCTGAGTTGGATTAGAGACCGCATATCTGGCAGTGGTGGCAGTGCCAGTGGGAACAACAACGGACGACGTCGTTCCTAGCAGACATATTCGGACTCAACGGACTTGCCCCCATTGGCACAACGCGGCTACCCGAATAGATCGCATTTATATGTGCGGCCTTCGAGGGTGCCTTTCGTTACAGTTCCAGCAACAGGCCCACTCAGCGCGAGACCTGGTGTCTTGCAGCCGTACAATCCATACCTGCCGTCTCCACCACCTCGCGTTATCCACACACCCTCGGGTACCTTCGTTATCACATCGCCAAATGCAGCTTTGGCTGCCCAGCCACGCCCCGGAAGTGCTCCTCGGCAACCCCCCAGTAATGGCAGCCCACGCCCCCTTTTCCCGAGGCGCTAGGAGCAGTTCCGCCGTTCCCACTGATGATGTTGGAATTGTGGCTAGGGCTATGGCTATGGGCCGAATCAGGCAGTGCGTGCTTCTAGCTGTCAATAAGGCCAGACCTCCTGATATCCCCAGCAATATCATTCGCTCAAGGCAGTGCACATAAGCAATACAAAATTTGGCGTCAACGTCAAGTCCCCTGCCCTGTCCAGATGGACAGGCACATAAATTCACATTCGAATCATTGATGGACAAGAGGTTGAATTCCTGAAAGCGAGGCGAGCTCTTTTTTTATTCTACTACCGGAAAGAGGAGAGGCGAAATTGTTGTTGGAGTGGCCAGGAAGTGAATGAATGAATGGATTGGGTGGCAACCTGTGTTGGCCTGCAGTATTCTAGATCGCACTTTCATACCCCCCCTGGAACCCGGGATCCTGATAGAGAGTCCCTTTCACTAGCAGCTGAGAACGCGTGTATATTTTTGAAGGCTTTTACTGCTGCGGAAAGAAGCATATGCAAGCGGAGCGGTCTTGTTTTTTCCCCAGCAACTTGAGCATGTCCAAGTCGGACAAACATGAAAGCAGTACAAACGGGATCAGCATGAAATGGCGGCCGGTGGAACAGGCACTCGACAGGAAGGGGGGGAGGGACATGGCCGTATTACTCCCCCATAATCGAAATAGACGAGCCCGAATTTGGGTTCCTTTCCTTGAGAGACCGAGAACGTGGGATGCAATATCTTGTTGTCCAACCAAGCCTAGGGTTCCAAGATTGTTGTGACATGGGTTGGAGACAGGAATAGTACCGGTGTTGACTGTCACTGACCACCACCAACCATGCTTGCGTGTCGTATGTGGCTGGCTGACTGTTTTTTCCCTTTGGTACCTCAGTTTAGCATGATAGATACCGGGCGGGGGGCGGGGGGGATCTTGAATGAGTACGGAGTGTTTTTCTTTATTGCCCGGGCGTACAGCTTGGCACACGTAGGTAGTCAACCCTCCCTCCGTCTTTTTGTTCGCGACACCTCAGGAGCTGGGCATGCCTGAGCGGGACTGGTGACAGTGGGCGTGGCGGATTGCTGCGGGGCGAGCCGCGAAGTTTGAGTGGCATTACAATGAACAAGAATGAACTTTTGACGATTAATTGTTTTTGTTTTTGTTTTACAATGTGTCAACAATAGTTAGGTAGGTACATCGTATATACCAACCAAGAACATATCGAGCGAGCAACTGAGTAATTAGGTAGTGGACCTGCCATGATCACCACCGCTCAGCACTTTAAGGGCAACTCGCGGCTCTCGAGCAGTACGGACGGTTCCCCCCCCCCCTCTCGCTTGCAGCCCAGCCCATAAGCAGACGAGGTTGAGGTACCATCATCAGTGTCAGCGAGGAGGGAGCTGGGTATGTGTACTGTACATTAGCTTTGCAAATTAGATACGGTGTCGGGCTGGTATGTGGTGCGATCTCAGTCTCCTCGCGTCCCTATCAAAGGAACTCGCTCAGAACCTGCGCTCTCGTCCGGGCGACCTCGGACCCATCATCCCCTTGTCCCATGCGCGTCATGATATGTACCAGGCGGGCTAGTAAAAAAAAAAAAAAGACGAGGTTAATACACATGTATCTCTAGAAAAATCAAGGGAGTGAAAAAAATTCCCACGTCTTGGAAATACGTACCAATATCCCCACGGCCCCGCACAAAAAGCTGGTCTTTATTGACAACATCCTCCCCGCTGGGCTCGCCGGCTGTCTCGCGGAGGACGCTCCCGATACAGAGGGCCTCGAGAAAAGCACGGTGGTTAAAGACCCACCAGGTGCGGGCCTCGGCCTCGAAAAGTGTATGCAGCATGAAAAACGCATTGATGGCGTCATGGGCGGCCTCGAGGGTGGCGCGGACGTTGACGGGGACGTCGGGCGACTCGGAGGCGTGCACGAGCATAGCGTTGTGGAAGTAGTTGCTCGTGAGCCACAGCGTCTGCCTGGCGGCGCGGCCGTTTGTCTGCGCGAGGGCCGTGAGGCTCTCTGCGTCCCAGGAGCGGAAAATATCGGGGAAGGAGCGGTAGACGGCGCGGAAGTCGGCGACGAGCTTCGTCTTGTGGCGCGGCGTGGCGCAGATGGGCATGTCGAGGCAGCGCGGGGAGCAGATGCTCTCCTGCACTAGGTTGGCGAGGGTCCAGGAGCCGCGGATGTAGGCGAGGTCCGTCGAGATGGAGGCGGCGTTGATGGCTGTGTAGCCGCTCGGGGCCACCTCGTCGGTCATGTCGTCGACGTGCACGTCGGTGTGGGTCGCGTTGGGCGGGAGGGAGAGGAGAACGGTGAGGAAGGTGTCCTGCAGCAGCACGGCCTGCCAGACCTTGCGGCGCTCCTGCTTCTGCGCCTGGCTCGCGCCCGGGGTGACGATGTTTGGGTCGCGGTGGAGGCCCATGGCGTAGGCCTGGCGCATGAGGATGCCGGCAAAGGCCCAGCCGTCCGAGGCGTGGTTGTCATTGATGAGGAAGTAGACGAGCAGCACCATGGTCTGTATGGACCGGATCGACGCCGTGCTGAGGTACGAGCTCATGCGCAGGGCCTGGTTGCTGGCCGAGGCGTGCATCTCGGCGGCGGCGGCACGGTCCGACATTGTCGTCAGCCCGCTCTGCAGGAACTGGGTGCCCAGCGCGAGCATCACCATGATCAGCGCCACAAACGCGGCGTCCGACTGGTGCTTCTTCTCTTCAGACAGCGACCAGAAGTGTTCGTAGTCCTCGAGGAAGGACCGCTGGTCCAGCATGGGGTACACGGGGTCGACGCACTCAAAGTACCGGCTTATGAGCATGTCGCACTGCAGCTTGCTGGGCATCAGCGCGACCACCTCGTTAAGCCGGCCCGCGCAGCTCCACACGTTCACGAAGGGGTGTGCCGAGCCCACGCCAAAGACATTGGACCCGGTCCCGAGCGAGTAGGGCACTGTCGAGAGCAGGCCCGTAGACAGTGCGACGGCAGCCTTGGAGAGGCAGTTGTTGGTGGACAGCACGCCACGGTCGGCTATGTTTGGTATTGGTGACCTCGGGTCTCCCGGTCCGACGGATCTCTTCTTTGGCGGCTTGGTCATCCGTCGGCCGCTGGACAGTGAGCGTGATGTCTCCTCGAGGAGGTTGGCGACAAGGGCATATTTGCACTCGGTCTGACGTTTTATGCAGGCCAGACAGTGAGGTCTGCCTCGATCACACTGAGAGGGTGTCAGTGACAAGGTTTGCGGGCGGTGGGGACAAGAAAAGAAATTAGGGCTGGGTGATGAACAAGAACAACTGTGGATATCTCCAGTCATCCGCCAAGTTTCTCAATCTAAGCCTGGACGGCATCTCGCCCAGCATGCCTGCTCCGTGGTCGGGCCACCGCCTAAAGGTCTATCTATTTTGACAGAGCCAAGCAGTTGCCATGCACGACAGAGAAGCTCTAAAGGATGTTGTAGAGTGACTTCAGGACTAATCAAGACATTGTTTGGGACCACTCGCCATGGGTGGCAGACTCAAGCTTAAGGAAAACAGGGGGGGAGAACTAGCTCACCTTAGTCTTCCGCTCGACACATTCAAAACAGGACAGTGTCGGCTTGTTCCGCTTCTGCTTCTTCCTCGACGGCTCCCCGACCGCATCCTCGGCCCTCAGCTCATCGTCACAGCCGTCGGGGTAGGCAGTGGAGCTCCTCCGCGTGGCCTCGCTGGAGCGGTCGACGGCCTGTTCCGAGTCATCGCGGGGGCCCACGCCCGACTCCCTCTTGATAACCGGGCTGCCGAGCTCTCGCTTGGGCGACCCATTACTCGGGGCAGGGTACCCTAAGGAGGACGAGCACGAGGAGGAGGCGGGTTCCCTGCCGCCTCGGCCGCCTGTGGGCGACGACGCGTATGTGGTACCCGGGCTGGGCGACTGAGTCACAGGCGGGCGGTCTGGCCCGCCTATGGGCACCCTGGTGTATTGTATAGGCTTGGAGTGGGAGGGGTAGTGATGTGGGTGAGGATGAACAGGATGGTGAGCTTGATGAGCGAGAGCGTGGGCGTGAGCGTGAGAGGGTGGGCGCTCCATGGCTCGTTAGGACCGAGGGATATTCCCGATGAGACGGTGACACTGGACCCGATAGTGACAGTCACAGCACTCTTCACTCCCCGGTGGAGCGGTACAAACAGTCAAGTTCTGGCGGAGGCTTGCCGGCGTGAACAGCTAGAGGCTGGTCTATCCACTCATGCAAACTCAATTCTGCCGATCATGAATCAGTCTCGCTTTCGAGGTAGCACGAGCCCTCCAACAGCCAAGCAGAGGGCCGTTCCGAGTCCGTGGTCTCGGATCCTCGCGTGGGTTTTTTTGTTAGACGGAGGTTTCCTTTTTGGCGGGTGGCAGGCCGGGAATAAGACGAAGGGGGCCGGTCGGGTGGACGACGACTCGGGTCGGTGGTGGCTGGCTGGCTGCCTTGTCGGGTGGCCGTGAGCTTATTCCCACTCTGCGGCCGGGCACGAGCACTCCGTACTGCCAATCACCGGTCTTGGCTGGATATCGTAATCGTACTATCAATCGTCTTCAAGCCGCCGTCAGGCCAAAACACAACACAGCCAGACCAGAGTACGGGGTTGGGATGACACGAGATGAGATGGAACAAGGCAGGACAGAGCGGCAGAACAGGTCGATAAGCAAACTGAGCAGCGGCTGAAGAAAGACGACAGCCTGTGACTGCCAATGGCTGATGAGGGAGTGTCTGTCTGTGTGTGTGTGTGTGTGTGTGGCCCGGCCGTAGGGGGACGAGGAGGGGCGGGATTAAAGGGGAAACCGGTCGGGAATAGGGAAATGACTCGAGCACCTGCACCACACACCAGTTCGTGAGGGGAAACCGGCGGGGGAGGGGGAGGTTGCGCCTGGGCCCGATGGGACGGTATCTCCTCCTCATCAGCCCATCGCCGTGGCTTTGTGGGTTCCCAGAAAACCAGGACGGAGCATATCCGCGGGAAGGACCCCGCCGGCCCCCAGAACCTATCAGGTCTAGCCGTCTACGGCAACAGGCTTATCCCAAACAAGGTTCCCGGCTATCATCAATCCACTGAGACCATACAAACCTCAACCAACAGCAGCAACGGTGGTAGCTAACAGATCTATAGCACCACACAGTATGCATGCGTCTGTCGAGTATTGGAACCAATCTGACTGTGGTCTCCATTATCAGCAACATGTGCAGGTAAATACCTATGTGTCCATATATATTTGTGTGAGACTATCTGTCACTCATCTAAAACCACACCTGCAACCTGTTTTCTGTCCACGCTTTAGCAACCAATTTATATTCAAAAGCGCTGCAATCGTCTAGGATCCAACGATGGCGGCAACGCTTCAAATATTCCTGCACGGTGGCAGTCAAGATAACATCTTGGAAGTTGCAGCAAGAATCAGGCGGGACTAGATGCATATTGTGTTACACACAGGTCCCCCGACTTGCCTGTTAAGACCTCAAAATCGGGCTTTGTCAACAATTACCTAACTGCCACCCCTGTCCATGCAGCAAGACCTGCGCCACACAACAGCTCAATACACTATGCAATGACTGCCTGCCTCTCAGAGACGACGAAACTCCTCGAATCTATGCAACCAGAGTATTCCCAAATGAGGCCAGAGAAACTGCCTGGCGGCTTCTCGCCTGGTTAGGCTCGTCTCGGTCCTTGCACTGGGCCTGATAGTCTTTCACGACGTTGGCATCTCGCCCGAGTGGAATATTCCCAGCAAGAGCCAGAGCCCCATCTTGAAATCTCTTGACCAAATTGTCAAGATGTGCAGTGCTCCGGCCGAAAAAGCCCAATCTGCTTCACGAGTCCGTCCCATGATTGTCTTCTGTCCTATGGTGAAAGCAAGCTTCAAGCTGCTTGAGTTGTCGGTCTAGGGCATTTCCTGGGGCACGTTGCCGGCACTGCATGTGCTTGACGACATCTGGAAACTGCGGTCGATTCTGGGGTGGAAGCCAACTCCGTTCATCCTTGCTCTGGACGACGAATCGACATACGACCAACTAACTGGTGCGATGTGGCTTCACTCACTGCAACCCACGTGGCGTCAACCTTCTTTCCTGGCTAAGAATCAGTGCAGAGAGCCGCAACATGACAGCAAACCCGAGACGTTCAGCTCGGTCATCTTTGACTTACAAGAGTTATGTCCAAGAGAAGCTAACTGCAGGCTACAAGGTATATTAACTTGAATAAGAAATAAAAACACTAACTCACTTATAAAAAGTCCTTTTAAATTATTTATTACTAGTAATAAATCAAGTTTTTCACTTCGAGTATTTAATAAAGTTTATTTATTATAATTGTTTTTAACTTATTTAAATTTACTTATAATTACTAGATTATTTATAGGCTTTTAAGTTATAAATATAATTATAGTAATAACTTTTATTAGTTTTATTATTCGAAATAAATCTTTTCTACTTTATTTAGATAATATAAGGTTATAGATATATATTTTAATATAATCTTCCAATATTATATTACTCGAAAGTATTAAGTCTTTAAAGATTTACTAATATATAAAGAAGATATGTACCTTTACGTTAGAAATAGATTAAGAATGAAACCACGTACTAGATTATCCTTCTAGTTAGGAGCGCTACGAGCTTTACGAGTACCATGGACCTGCTGCGAATAACTTTCCGCCCCGGCCTGGAGAGGATCTAGGATCACTGGAAGAGGTTGCTGGGGAGCTGTGGCCTCACGTTTGTGGCACCTGGGGTATCTCGAAGCACCCGAGGGCGATTGAAAGTGTCATCGAGTCTGAACTGCGATCTGTACCTACCCTAGGGTAGGGAGTCCAGTCTACTTATCGACCCGGAACACGCGAAAGCGTCTGGTGTCCTGGAAGTGGTCTCTGTTCTCTTGCTCGCAGGATCAAACAACGCCAGTTAGCCAAGCGAACGCATGAGGTAATGCAGGTTGAATAAAGTACACCTATCAGCCAGAAATTATTTAGTAAATACATAGGAAAGTGGGCGTCCAAATCTCCGTACTCTTCACGCCGATCAGATCCAGTAAACACTTGTATTCCTAGGCCCTTTGATTTCATCCATAATATTTGAGTCAGGTCTGGGGAAGATACCCTGACTCTTGTACTTAATATCTACTCGACAGCCAGTTGACCGTCAGCACATGTCAACTGGTCCTATTGTCCAATGTCAACTGGTGATATCTCCGGAGTGGAAGACTTCGCGGCTCAAGAACTGGGAGGGGATTCTGCAACACAGCCTTTGCGTGGATGGCGAGTATTTCAAGGAATGTCTTTGAATTTTCGGTGAGAACGAGGCTGAGGGCGAAACTAGAGACCGGCCAAATCTCCGCACCTCAAGGTCCTACTGCTATCGGGGGCTGCTTTTCAGAAATTGATTCAGCGTTTCTTACTACCCAATGTCTTTCCAGTACACGTGATCCATTAGGCTGTAGCTTTTGATTTTATGATGAGAGAAAAGGCTTTCCGATAGTCTTCTTGTCTTTGAAACTTGTACGGGAAAATCTGCTCGCCGTCGTCATACAGACGGAAGTTCCGTCCATCAGTGGTGTGCCATCTTATGTCAATCCTCCAGCTCCTGTTTGCTGACTGCGTGCCTGCTGCCTTGAAAACCCCGCACAGCTGCGTGCATGAAAGTGGGCATGTGCTTTCATGGGGCTGCTCGCTTACATTGCCTTTCCAGTGCTGTTGGTGGGACACTGGCAAAGGATTGATGTGTTGCGCAGGGGAGAGGGGACCTATTCAGGTAGCCACCTCCACCTCCACCCACCCAACTGGATCCGTGGCCAATGACTGACTCTTCTTGTCCGTCATTTAGGCATCCGCGCGGTCTTTCATTCGCTGTCAAGCAGCAGTCCTTTGGAGGGCATTGTTGTGCAGTTTCGCGCAGGAATCAGCTTGTGTCAGTCGTCAGTCATCAGCCACTTATCTTTGTCTATTGCACAGCATGCTCTGATCACTCCGCAGCGCTGAGAGCCCTTTTCCGCAATTTCTCAGGAAAGGTGGGCTTACCTATTGTGGGCCATGTGCGGGCCCTGTGCAACATCTCAGTATTTAAATGAGGGGCTCTTTCAAGTGTTCCTTTACCTGTCTTTTACTGCCGTGGAACTGACATGAGAATGGACCAGACCGAGTCCCTCAACCCAAAAGCGGATCAGGAAGTGTTTCCGGATATCGACTCGTACACCTGGGAAGATGTGAAGAGGCGACAAGACGCAATCATCAAGAGACAAGACGAGGTTGCGAAGAGATTAGACGCTGTTCTCCTTGAATACGGCCGAAATTTTCAAGAGTACGAAACTTGCGACAAGGAGTTGGACAACATTGATTTCGAACTGGAACGAAAAGACCAGGAACAAGAGGGGCTGAGGAAAGAACTAGATGTTATATATGAATCGGGCCCAACAGACCACACCGAAAATCTCGACACAAGTACGAATAATGGAGAAGACGCTATCTGGAGAGACATTGAAACCATTGATTTGGAAATCAGTCAATTGAACCAGAAGGCAGATGAAATCAGAATCAGGTTAGATGCTCTGACTTCTGAGCGGAACCGATTGGACCGGGAAGAAGCCGACCTGAGGGAGGAAGATGACGATTTGAACATGAAATGGAAACTCTTGATGGAATATGATCCAATGAATGAAGGAGATGACGATTTGAACATGAAATGGAAACTCTTGATGGAATACGAGCCAATGAGTGAAGGAGATTCTGAACCAAGCACGGACGGGGAAGACTCAACAAGAGAACTGGACGATGGTATCCTTCTCGCAATGGATCAAAGGGCATCAGCGTTGTGCTCCATTTGTCGCAACTTCCCTCGAGGGCGGATCGAATTCATCAAGACCAAATTTGATCTAGACGCCTCCCGTTTGTATCACCCGTCTCTCTTGTCCCTGAAAACTTCCGTTCAGGGCGGTTGCTACCTTTGCGAGGATATGGCAAAGTATGTGGAGCAGTTTTGCCAGAAGTCCAATCCTTCCGAAACCGAAAAGGAATTTTGGTCGATCAGATGCAGAATATCCGAGGGTCGCTCGCGCTCATTCAAGCTATCGTTTCTACTCTGCCAATGCAAACTCGGTCATCCTGATGATACTGGCTGTGAACATGCCGAACAGCTTATAGGCTGGCAATTTCTTCCAGCCCGCCAATTGAGTCTCGGGCCAGAGTTTTCAGGTTCGTAAGAGGGCCCAAGTATTCTGTTCGTCGAATGTTCCAGCTGACATGTCCTCGCCAGATCCTACACTGAGAACATCCAGCGCAAAGTCGGAGGCAAGCTTTGCTGTTGCCAGATCCTGGTATCAGAAGTGTTTACATCACGAAGCATGCCGGAGCTGGAGGCGCGAAACAAGATTTCTCCCCACTCGTCTGATATGCATACGTGGACCAGATGCCGAATCATCAGGCCTTTCGGCGAGACTTTGCGAAACAAAGGACTTGCCAATTAGTACTCCATATGTTTCCCTGAGTCACTGCTGGGGGAAGCGTGTGCTTTTCACATTGAAGCAAAACAACCTGGAAGATCTTCGACAAGCAATACCGGTTGAGCAGCTCCCAAAGGTATTTCAAGACGCCATGTACGTCTCATTACAGCTCGGCATCAGCTACCTGTGGATTGACTCACTTTGCATAATCCAAGACTCCAATGAGGATTGGACGTATGAGGCGAAGAGGATGGGTGATGTCTACTTGCATGGGGATTTCAATATCTCGGCAACCGCCTACGAAGATGGCTCTTCGGGGCTGTTCGGTGAGAGGAAGGCGTTACCTCGCGTGCATTTCCCATTGTATGTGGATTTCGCCCTCGTCGAGAAGCATGTACGAAAAAAGACTGCCTTCAAAGGCTTCTACATCTGCTGGGATGATTCAGAGTTCCATGAAAAGATCCACAAGGGCATACTATTCTCTCGGGCTTGGGTCGCCCAGGAGCGAGCTTTGTCGCCCGCCATCATTCACTACACTCGAGAAAAGATTTGGTGGGAATGTAACCAAGAGATCTTCAACGAAGCAGTCCCGGACAGTCCATTCGTGAATGGAAATCTAATATGGGACCCGGTGGAAGGTGGTGGACGAGATCGGGTGCGCTCGTTGGGTAAACAAAGCGAACCGGAGCAGGTCTACCTATTCTGGAAGACCTTCCTCACCAACCACGGTGGCGCATTCTTGACGTACTACAAAGATCGTTTTCCAGCAATGGCCGGCATAGCGCGCATTTTGGGCAGCTTCATCGACGATGACCTTGTCGCTGGGTTCTGGTCAGGAGATCTCATTCGCTCGCTGATTATGAGTCGTGGCTCCACCCGGATAGCAATCCAGCCTGAGATGATCGCACCAACGTGGTCTTGGGCGTCTTTGTGCTCTACACCATTCTTCGTCAGCCAGGACGAGGCACAGGTCAAGCCACTAGAAGGCGTCCAAGTCATCAGAGTCTTATCTGATGAACCTGGATTCAAATCTGACTTGCAGTCGACGCATTTCGAAAAGTCCGCTGTGCGTGGGCTTGTCATCAGGGGAGTGCTGAGAGGTCTACCGGACAACTTCAAATCACGCCTAAATGACAACAACTTGGGGAAGGAATGGGATCGACCGGAATGGATTTCGGATGTGGAAATGATGTCAGATCACAAGAGTTCATGTCTTCTGGGCAAGGGAAATATCCCCGAACAACAAAAGTGGCGTTTGGGTGACCCTACACATATGCTACTCCTAGCCAAAGAGTATTCTGACTTCCTCCGTTGCGAACTAGTGTACGGCCTTCTCGTACAAATCGCAGACATAGACGAGCCTAACACATTTCGTCGGACTGGTACGATAGAATTCACTTCCAGAGTTAAAACGCCCAATTGGGATGAATACTTTGGTTTAGGGGAGAATGATGGCGACGATCAGGCAAAGTCATGGTTCCAAGAACGAGGCCTTCAAGATATTGTCCTAATTTAGAAAACTGTGTAACTCTGTTTGAATTTCCCTTGCACTTGTATTTCAGCCTAGACGTAGGGGCGTCAGGTGAGAAAGCCATTGATACGACTGGGTTGGTGACCAGCACTGAGGCCATGATAATACTGCATGCCATACATGGAAGTAACGCTGCCAATGGAGAAGCTATTCAAGTTTGTGTTATCTGTCCTCTAGCAATTTGGAACACATATTAGGAGAATGAGTGTTTTTTTTTTGTTTTTTTTTAATTCCCTCCTTCGAATTTCGAAAGATGCCAAATAGCACGTGGGCTCAGCTCATCATTCACCCACGGCAGTTATCCTGCTCAAGTCTTATTGGTTAACTGCTTAGTGTTGGAAAGGTTTTGAGGACGAGACAGAAATAAATTAGTGAAGACTGGATCGTATTCCTCATTTCTCTATATCAATACGATACATCAATGTGCCATGACCGAGGGCATCATAGCCTCCGGAATTGGGACTATAATCACCACCGCCACCCTCAATGTTCTCGGTCAGATTCCTGTTTACAAACTCGCGGTAGTTCAAAGACCAAGATGCGTCGAGGCTTTTTGTCTCAGCATAGTGAGAATAGAGTGCTTCATAACCAGGCTTGACGTCGAAGCGGCTTTTCTCAGAGACGACTTCCAGCACCCCTTCCCAGCTCCGGTAAGGGGTGTATGGGACGGTGTTATTCGTGTTGTACTTGGCGACGTATTCGGCACTAGGTATAATCAGCCATGGTAGAATTCTAATGGGAATGAGTTAGTTGAGTTGCTCACGCGTTCAGGATCTGATGGCCATAGACCGAATAGAGATCTACTCCCTGGTTCCAGCCCTGTTGGCCAATAACACCCAACAGGGAAATGCAGAGAAGAGAATGGCCTTGGTCCCGACCCGATTCTTGTATCTGCATAAGGGTCTTACCCGTGCCGTCTTCTGTAAAGTTAGCAATAGAGAAATACGGCAGAGCGCCGTTGGCGACGACCTCAGGTTGGCCTGATAAGCCGTTCTTGAAGTAGTCCACGGCGTAGTCGTACATGGTTCTGTTTTCATTGAATATTCCAATAGCCATCAAAGAAGCGATATTACATAGATCCCAGTTCGCATAGTAAAAGTCTTGCTTGTTGTTGTGGTGCTCGAGGAAGTCTCTGTTGTAAACCGCGAATATGTTGTTCAAGACCGCACCGAAAGCTTTCTGGTTGGTCTTGGGCCAGCCAGCGTACACTCGAAGGATCTCAGCTGCGTTGGCGAACTGGTATCCGTAGAGGCCCGCCGCCAGGTATTTGTCCTCGTTGCCGTCGATGTCGACCAGGGTGGAGGCCCACCCGTCCAATATCTCGGCTGCATGGTCGGCATAGGACGTGTTACCCCCGATCATCCATCGAAGCGCAAGCTGGTACGCGGAGTGGGCATCGCGGTATGCGTATCCATAATTCTCCGGCAGCTCGTCGTTCGCGCCACGAACAAGGACTTCCTGAGGCGTGGGCGCCCAGCTGATCTGAGCTAGCTTCGTGGACTCGAGGTGCTGCCAGGCTCTGTACCAAGGTTGTTCCTTGGCTTGCACCCGTTCTCGAACTCTTTCGAAATCGTCGCTGGTGTGTAACGCGCCTGGGTGAGCAAATATTTTATCGTCTCGCCGTTCGAGCTTGTGTTTTACAGTCGGCGAGCCGCTTGTGATCGGGCTCCATGACAGCAGGGCGAGAAAGATCAGTTTATTCAGTTGCATAGTGAAGAACAAGGGGGAAGCAAGGAGACATTTATAGATGGATTAAAGGCATGAGCCCATATCAAGTATCTGAATGAAAATAGCACAGAATTCACAGTTTATATAGAACTGGAAACTTCTCCCAAGGAGAGCGTTGGGAAAAGGCAATGATTAACATCAAGTACATGGCATCAGGACCAGAACGATCTCTTCGCAACACCGTCCACCGTTACTTAGTCTCCACAACGCGCGGGGTCGACACGAAGGCACGGCCCGGCCCCTCAACTCGTGATCCCTGGCGAGATCGACCATTACGGGGGAAATTCCGGGACATGCTCCGAATACCGGCTCAGATGTATGTCTCAATAGTTGGATAGTCTATCATGGAAACAATATTTCCAGATTTGTGAGGCTGACCCTTGTATGGGAAGAGTTTACATTTAAAGTGCATGCCCACGATGGATTAAGCTTTAACCTGGCTTTCCGGCTTAGTGGAGAAAATTGAAAAGTACAAATAGTCTATAGTCTACATGTGTAGAGAATGTGAAGAGGTCCGAGTCTTCAAATGTGGAAATGGATTTGAGCTTGTTGTCGCCTGTGACCTTCTCTATTCGACTTGCAACCCTGGGAAGTGACCACCTCAGACAATCATCACGAGCACCGATTGCAAAGATGCCCCTATCAGTCAACAAGCAAATGGAATTTGAGCACTACAGGGTAGCCTAGTAGCACCCAAGCCAGACCAGTAATGACTGCAAATGCATGATCTGACACCAAGAACACATCAATATTCTAGTCTACACTAGAAACAGAATAGGGTTGTGATTACTTCGTCATTACCTATAGTAGGGGCAGCTTCTCATAGATGGCATCCTGCCAGGATTGGACATCCTAGTTGACCAAAATATTTCTTGGGAATAAGCTGTAGTATGACGAGCTTCGGATAACATTATGAGGGTCCCGCGCAGTCATACTACTGGTGTTGGTGAGTGGTAATCACACATGTGCATCGTAAATGGGGCAGAGGTGCAGGAAGATCCCAGTATTCCTTTCAGACATCTAAAAAGTAGCCTGTGTCTGCCACACAGACGATCGTCAGATCTTGCTACTAGGCGAACTCTCCTGCTAGTATCAACCCCGTCTATCTCGATCAAGATTTCCGAGGCTCCAGGCCATCTCCGTCGTCTTTCATGTCTGTCCCGGCGCTTTTTGTATGACCCTGGCTTGCCTCCCCGAGGGTCATGCACAGACCCTACACTTGCACCTTTGGCTGCGGTGAGGTTGTTTTAGAGGCTTTAGCAGCTGGCTCTGGCTCTTTCCTTGATAGGCCACGGTCCTTGATGAAAACACAGGTTACCAGACACAGGCCCATGACTGGCACCATGGAGATGAAAACATCATGGCTAGCCCGGGCATACGCCATTTCCACCTGCACGGCTTGAGCTGGTGGCAGGCTGTCAACGTCAGGGAGCCTGTATGAAGAAACCACCAAAGGTCTCAATTCTGCAGGCAGAGCTCTGCGCAAAGACGACTGTAGCAGCTGGCTTGAGCAGGCGAGGCCAACGGCACCACCGAGAGCGCGGAGGAAGTTGCGGTTGGAGATAACCACCGCGCGCAGCGCTTTGGGTGAATGTGCTTGGATTGCTATGAGGCATGGCTGGAACACGTTGCCCGCTCCAATGCCGATGATCATCTGTGCAATCACTGGGACCGCGACATTAGTGTCTCGGCCGAGGACGCATAGAAGACCGGCTCCACTAAGGAAAATGCACTGTTGTCAGCTACAGTTTCCGGCGAGAATATTTCAAGTGCTTCTAGGAGGACTCACAGAGTCCAGCTCAAGAAGCCAAACCATATAACCTCTCCGTATCTAGAGAATCTTGAAATATACAACCCTGACCCAACAGAACAAACCGACTGGACCACCGCTAGAGGCGTCGACAAGGCAGCTGATACCACGGGCGATACACGGCGTACATTCTGGAAGTAGATGGGTAAATAGTAGAGTTCGGCATAGTAAACATAGCCAAACAGGAAGTTCTGCAGCAGTATCGCAGCTACCGCCGGTGTCTTGAACATTCTCATAGGCATCATTGGCAACTTGGCAACCTTCCACTCAACCAAAAGGAAAGCCACTATTGCAATCCCTGAAATAGAAAGTGCTGAGATAACGAATGGGGAGTTCCATGGAAAATATGACCCTCCTCCTGAAACAGGGATGAGGAGAAGGACAATGGCTACCATGCCCGTGAGGAGTCCCCACCAGTCGATCAGGGAAGCCTTCTGAAGGGCTTGGCCCTTTGGCATGGGTGTCGTCGGCAGCAAGAAGAAGGACGCGATCCCTGAACAGACCATGAGGGGTGCAATCAGGAAGAAGAATCCTCTCCAGCTGGTCTTTGAACTCTGGGTGAATCCAGCTGACACGAAAGGACCAATGGTGTTCCCAAGGCCGATGCAGCTTCCAATAATTCCCTGGTAGCGGCCTCTCTCCTGCAACGAAACGATGTCCGAGATGATCATCATTGTCAACGAGTTTACTCCTCCTATCGCAACACCGGCGAGGCCACGGGCAACGTAGAACATTGTGGCGTTGACTGCTGTTGCGCAGAGGATATCTCCTATCGCAAGCAAGGCGACCGCCGAGAGGTAAATGACTTTACGCCCGAATATATCCGAAAGGCGGCCGTAAAGGACCTGGAAAAGAGTATTCGCGATCATCGATGACGTGCCAGCCCACGCGATTGTGTCCGCCGCGTTCAGGTCCTGAGCCAAGGAGGGCAATGCCACGGCAATGCCGTTCTGGTCCGCATAGGCTACCAGGAAGGCCGAAGCCATTGTGGAAAAGACGATCAGGAGCTGTTTCCGGGGGAGCAGGTTCGTCTGGTCGTGAAGCAGGGCTTCATTTTTAGCTTGCTTTTCTGACTTGGAGGTTGGCATGTTGGCTGAACTTATGTAATGGCTGCGTGGGTTGAGGATGGAAGTGATCTGGCACAAACACGCAGACCGGTCAGGGCTGGCGTGGCTCAAATTCGGAGGCTAAGTGGTGTTGTTCTTAGTCCGTGGACAACCCAAAGGCGTACGGTCCCTTCATACAGTGGTAAACGCTCAGAGACCCAGCGTTTGCAAAAGACACAGTGTCAAATCGGAGGCTAAAATGGGAAGCACTGAGTGAGGACAAATTTCGTGCTACGCATTGATAACTCGCGTCATTCATCAAAAAGTGGAGAATTCGTTGGGTTCTTTGAACCTAGCCGGAGAAAGTTGGGGTCTGTACCTACTTAGGTAAATATAAGGCCTGCTGGCTTTTGTTGCTCTACTCCACAGTTTTTCAAATAACAAGCAGGACAAGCAGGACAAGCAGAACAAGCAGACTGATTTACATCTTATGCATAGTAAAAAGTTCACTCGAAATACCTAGGCACCTGAGGGCATCTGTTCAGCACCTGGGTAGACGAGTTTCCAGGAAGAGAGCTTTAGTATTGCGGTCCTGTTCAATGTCAGGGCTTATTGAAGAATGTGTCATGATATAAACGCTGTGTGACTATTGTAGATATTGTCATCCATTTCGTACAAATAGTGACATGGCATTATCCATGACATAATGCATTTTTATTTTGTAATTCAATATTTCTAAGTGTCGACTAGAATCATGTGTCCTCTCTCACCCCCTTTAACCTTCCAATTCCCGTTCCATGTTGAAGATCTGAACTGACCTAGGTAAATTGATCCAAGTTGAGCACCAGACTCCATCTACGCCAGAACACATTCGCATGAGTCACTTGGTACTGATTCTGATCCTGACCTGCTGTCCTACTTCTGACCATACTCGTCGATTATTTGTTGACAGAAGGTGATCCATGCCTTCTCAAAGTCCTCGGACGCCCTCTCTCGAGTAGCAGTGCTCATGCAGCTGTGCTCAATACTCCACTCCGCAAGGACCCGGAGCCCGAGCAGGGGCAAATTGTTACTCCCCATCAATGCTTGGTAAAAGTCATGTGACAAAACACTTGCTCTGTTCCATCGTCAGCTCTTTTGTGCCACCCCATTGTACGGGAAAGTACAGCAGGGAAGACAAACCCCCATGATCCGGGATCGTCGCTGTTAACAGTGCAAGGCACACAATTGGACAGCAGGACGGGCAAATGATGCGTCTTGGTCGTTGGACAGAGTCCCAAAACCTCGTTCGATATTGGGCAGGTCTCAATGGCAATATTCCTCTCCTTACACAGTTGCATTAGCAGAGGGTGCTTGGTCAGACTAAAGCCGTGTCCAATGCGCTTGGTTCCCAAAAGGATTGCATCGAACAGGTTCGAATCGGTATCACCGCCATGGTCGAGAGTCTCGCCTGCGTGGAAGATAAACGGCAGGTCAAGACCGAGCGTCTTTATCCTTGCTCGCATGTCAAGGAGCTCCGGGATCCAATACTTGAGTGGTTGTCCAGAGTCTTCCTGCCCCTGGAGATCAAAGGCTATGACCTTCTCATTAACGCAATTCATAAAAGCAAAGCGAATAACAACCTACCACAAATTAGATCTGGAAACTGCTGCTTCACGTCGATGCAAGTGTCAATACACCATCTCATAGCTTCTCTGGTGGCCGCACGCATCACGGCGTAGATGAACTTCACACCGTAAAAGGTTAGCCCTGAGGCTTGTATTTTCGGGACTTCTTCTTCAAGAACGTCCGCCAGCATTTGAATGATTTCCCTGTGCCCATATTCGCGTGTTCCATCATCGCTTTGGACAGTGAATAGGTAGTTCATTGCAAGTCGAATTTCCGCGTAGGAAATACCGTCCTCGGCAAACCTCCAAAGTATTCGTCTGAATTGGTTTTTGTACGCCGTTTCGTAACAGAGCAAGGACCGCAGCACCAGGGCACTTCGGATGAATTTCCTCCAAATACTATTGTGTGTCAGTACCTAGGCAATCAAGCAAGCCACCTGGGCACGGACACATAGGCGTGCGACTTACCCGTCCACTGTCTGATGCGGATGATATGCATCGTCAGATGTGATCACCGCATGATCGCTAAGCCATGCCTCTGCCCTCTCCTCGCCACCGGGAAACAGGCGCAGAAATTCAGAATGTTTCATCCACGACCCAGCAACGTAGGCTTTGCTAAACACGTTTGTCGTGTCGCTCGGTTCTACAGCTTGCGGCAGTACACAAAATTGGGGCAAAGCCCCAGCGAAAAAGCCAACTGTGGTCAACGGGCAGTCAGTTTTGATGTGCAGTCTCCCCTGCTTCTTCGCATCATCCAGGAGGGTTCGCGGCGGCAGGATGCAATCGAAATGGCAATGCAACAAGGCACCCTTTGGCGCTTTCTGTGCAATCTTGAAGAGTCTGCTGCTTTCAATCGCATCCTGGCTGTGGAGGAATCGGTGGCCGGCTTCGCAGCCGGAGCCGTCAACGTGCACGCCATGGTGGTTGGTCTCTTCCCATTTCTTGATCCTCTGGACAATCTCCTGAGCGCGATACTCGAGTTCTGAAGTATTGACTCTGCTGTCGAAACCCAAGGCCCGTTCTGCGTTGACAAACAATTCACGTGCCTTGAAATAGTCCTCAACAGACCCAATATCTTCTGGTAAGCTGTATGCAGACATCTTGGCAAGAAATGGACCCAAGTCATTGAAATTAGTGAGTGAGGGGCAAGAAAGGCCCTGGTCTTGAGCCATTCGGCAAGTTGCACGCCGGAATCGAATCGCGCCAGGATCAAGTTATTGCCGGCAGAGTGTTGCGGGGCAATATTAATCCGCATCTATAGATGTCGGTGTCTCGGGCTCACAAAGCAAACAACGAGGGCAACACTAGGAGCGACTTCGAGATGAGTGAAAAATTCTATGGTCGTTCCAACTGGATGCACAGGTCGAGTGTCAAGACTTGCAGAGCTTCATTGGTGGCGACAGTTAGAAGGTGTGGCGGCTTCGGCCACAACTGTATTTTTCCCCCTCCCCCCCCCTTCATCCCCCCAAGCCTTAGGACCTCCTACATACTTTTTAGCCTTAGCAACTACTGTTAAGGTCTTTGTGTATTACCTACTTATTTACTTAATATTTACTCTTAATAGCTATACTTTAGTATAGCGATGATAATGGCTTTACTATTACTACTAGGGCTTACTACCCCTTAGACTAATAGTAACGCTTATATTATATTCCTTTTAAACATTAACGGCTTTTAAACTATCTTATAAGGTAAGCGCTACTAACCTAACTAGGTAGTTAGCTTATTACTACTTAGAGGTACCTTGTTAATTAAAATTAATCCCTTTACGCTTATAATTAAGTTAATACTAACTTTAACTAAGCTACTTATATAGAATATAGTTATTATAAAAGCTAGGAACAATGTCTTCTTAGCTCTCTTTAAGGCTCTTAATAATATCTCTTAACGTTTTACTATAAGCACCTACTATAAGGCAGCTAGTAACTTTTACTCTTAGTTTAAGGTATACCTTTAGGACTACCTTATTAGGGGCCTAGCTTAAACCCTTAAAACCTAGCTTACTCTATTATACGCTATAACCTATACTAACCTATTATACCCCTTAGCTAATAACCCTATAGTTACGTCTTATATAATAATTACTAGTAAGCCTACCCCCCTTACCTATATATAGGGAGGCTAGGCTACCTAATAGGCTACTCAGAAGTAGCCTACCCTTATAGCGCTAAAAAGAGAGGACTTATAAGTCTTCCTATACCTTAATAAGCTCTTACCTACTTAGCGATATAACCTATTTACCCTTAGGAAGCTTGTTTATAAATAGCTTAAGCTCTAACTTATAGATCTCTTAAGAGCTAACCTAGTTTATATAGGCTAGGCTCTAGTCCCCTAGGATTAGCTTATAAAGTAGGCTCTATTTTTACACTAGGATAAACTCTATAGCCTCCTTAGTTATAATAAGGTAGAGGTAAGCAAGGCCTAGTATACTTATATAATTAGCTAGGTCCCTACTACCTTATATAACTACTTTAGCTACCCCTTTAATATACTAACTATAGTATAAGAGGAAGTCGTTATATAAACTTAATAAGAGCCTATTAACTACTACTTATCCCGCTATTATAATAATAATCTTATAATAAATACTTAGATTATATTCTTTATAAAACCCTTTACTAGCTACTTTATTCTCTTTAGGTAGAGCTTACTGTTATACCTATTAACTAAATAGTTATAACTCTTATAGTATACTAACTACTAGGAGTTCTATAAATCTTTTACCTATAAGTATATAGTAAAGTATAGCTAGTATAGCTATATAGGCTACTCTTATAAAGGCTATAACTTACTAGCCTAGTATATTAACTATTATAGCTTATATCTCTTAATAGAGCCTACCTATTCTACCTACCTTATCTTAAAGAAGGACTCTAGTTAGGGTAAGTTTATCTAACTAAACTTATATAACTATAAGAAGATCTAAATTATTAATCTTAAGTAGTTTAACGTAGCCTACTTAGAAGTAACCCTAGCTAGGGAGGTCTAGGAACCCTTAGCTATACCCTCTTCCCCCCTAGCTAACTATATTTATCTACTAGTACTTAGTTAAGCTAGATATCCTACTAATAATCCTAATACCTTAATAAAGGAGTTTACCTCTTAACTAGGTCTTATTAAATCTCTCCCTATCTATCTATATAACTAGATACTCTCTAAATAAATATAAATAATAATATACTACTACCCTTACTACGAATATAGTCTTTTAACTTAATATAAACTATAGTATAAGAGGAGGTATAGTTTATAGTATAGCTTTATAGCTTACTTAGGCTAATTAATTAGATGTTATACTCCTATAGAAGCTATAAATAGAGATCCTAGGTAGAAAGTATGTTATAATAATATATTTAATGTTAAACACTAACAAGTTGCCCACCCCAACGAGTTACCCACTTTTCAATATTATCAGCACAACAACCCAAATTACAGCACTACATCAATTAAAATTAATTAAAACTAATTAAAACTAAATATATTAGACAATTCTTTATCTTCCTTACATATTCGCGCATTATACCTAAGCTTTCCACAATTGCTACACTATCTAATAGTCAATCCAGGGCAAACCACCTCTTAGGTACCCCTATTTATTTTACTAGCTAGTTGCTTCCCTTTTGCATTTAATTTAATTATCTTTTTGGTATTTTATATTATAAGTAATCCCCCTAATTATAAATATATTTGTTTAGCTAAGTAACGCTTTAAAAGTACTACATTTGCCTCTTAAAGGGTTTTATTTTTTTTTATTAATAGGGATAGTTATTGCATAGGCTAATAACTAGGTGCTTTTTACTAGCCGATTAATAGTAGTTAAAATTAGTATTAAAAAGCTTCCTTAATAACAAGTAATTTAATTTTTAATTAAAGTTAATTAAAA
>MAVT02000195.1:0-45126 GCA_001702395.2 Diaporthe helianthi | reverse complement strand
AATCTATATATAACTTATAAAAATAATATATATATAGCTTAAGGGGGGCTATAAATATATACTTTTAAATAGGAATAAAGAAATACTATTTTTAGAGAGTAATTACTAGAAATTGCTAGTATAATAAAGGTCTTTATTACCCTAACCTACTATTACTAATAAAGGGACTATTAGATATATATAGAGAGTAAATGTACTATATAGTAGTACTAGAAGAATTAACTCTTATCACACTTGATTTCTTAGACTAGGCTAACAAAGTGCAATGCTGTAAGCACAGCTTAGATGTCTGCTACTTAGCCATAGCATCTCAGCCTTCGAAGTGACATACCAAGGTAGCAAACCAGAAAGGAAATCTTCCCTGGCCAATAACCTTGGGATCCACATACTGTGGATCAAACAGCTACAGGATGATAGTCTATCAACTAACACCCTAGATCAACTAACACCCTAGAGGCAGACCTCTCATGGGCAAACCTCCCCAGGCACTGGAGGTCTGTCTATGTTCCCTGGGTCAACAACTCCTGGTTAAATATTCTCACTGGTCAAAGTCACAAATCTCCTTGTGGTACTGTGTATGGCCCTCTGTGGGTGATGCAGCCCTCTGTTGGGGAACCTTCTAGTCTAACAGCAAGATCATCTGCACATCATGATGTTCTCTGCCTAAGCTGTTGGAGGCGTGCCACGCTCTGTCATTGGATGTTAGTCAGCTGCGCGCCTATTCTTCCAAGCGCCAGCCAAGCCCTCCACAACCAGCACAGTGCCAGCCCGCTGCACACTGGCAGGCACACACACACACACACACACTAACAAATCCATGTACCCCTGACAGCTTGCCTGTCAATCCTGTCTCTTCCCCAATGGCGCAATCCGCCTCCAATCATGCATGCATCCTTTTACCCTCCCGATAGCCGTGCAGCCGATCGGTGCGGCTCTGCTGCCAGCAGATGTGGACCCCCCGAGACCCGTCCACAGCCGCCGGGAAGCTGTCTCCACCGCCGACGTCCTCTCTTTCTCTTTCCGCCAACCGGTAAAACGACCGCTCAACCCCCGGCATCACGACATCGACCGGCCAAGCCATTTCCCTCCCCTAGTCGATGGCGGCATTTGACACAAACGCTCGTACTCACTACCCAACCCTAGGGTTTTGTAGCTGGATGGGACGGGTGTGCGTGCGTCAGAGTGGGAGGACCCCTCAGGCAGAGGTGGACAGACGGCTAAAAGCTAGTCGCCTGTACACGCCCACAAGTGTTGTGTCACAGTATTTCTTGATGCTGCGATGGGCCAATCTTTTTTTATTTTTTTTATTTTTGGGTAGGTAGAGATCAAATTTTACTTTGTCTGCTCTTCTTGACTGTTCTATAAGTATCTCTATGAACCATCCCTCCCGGAACACTGTGCCATGAGAGAAGGCATGGCAGGGGAATCAACAATTATGTCACCAGACGCCAGACCATGTATGGGCCATCCCCAATGTTTTCCGAGACTCCTGAAGGCGAACTGCCCTGCGGCGCAAGAAGACGCCTGTACCACCAGAAAAGGAAAAAGCCAGTGCTATGCTAGTTGAAATCATCATCAAAAGTCGCTGTCTGGGTGAGAAACCCATTCAGACGGGGTCGTGCCTGAAGTCAAGCTACGATGAGACTTGGACGGTGGGCGAGACTGTGGTCTGCCGCTCCTTGTTCTCCTGGAAGGCCTGGGCCAGCGCCTCCTCCTTGCGCTTGCGCTCCAGATCCTCGAGATACTGGGTGTAGCGGGACTTCTTGTTGTGGATGCCGCACTCGGTCTTGTTCTGGCCCTTCCAACGGCCGGCCCGCTCATCCTCGCCCGCCTTGACGGGCGAGGTCGAGTGCCAGTCGCCGACGGACTTGTACCCCTGGTCGAGGAGCGCGTTGTAGGGCACGTCGTTCTCCTTGACGTATTGCTGCACCTGGTCGAAGTTCCAGCTCACCATGGGGTTGATCTTGACCACGCCTCTCTCGTCGTCGACCTCAATGACGGGGATCTGGTCGCGCTGCCCGCCCTGAGATCGTCTCCGTCCCGTAAGGATGGCGGCGACGTTGAGCTCCGTGTACGAGCGCTGCTGAGGCTCCACCTTGGCGTACCAATCGTACAGCTCGGATGCGACCTCCCATAGCTTCTCGCCGTATGTGGCCTCGAAGTCTTGCACGGTGTCGCAGCCGTCGGGCTTGAAGATGTGGAGCTTGACGTTGGGATACTTTGCCCGCACCCGGTCAATGAGTTCGTGCGTCTCCTTGAAATGGTACAGGGTGTCGAGGAAGATCATGTCGACGTTCTGTGAGTTTGGGTTCTCTTTTTGCAGCTTGGAAAGCATGTCCAGCGTGACGAGGCCCGTCAGGCCAAACGCCGTTGATTGGTAGAGGTTGGGAAAGAGGACCTTGACGAAGCGCAGGATATCCATGGGCTGCATTTTCTCCAACTGGCTGTTGAGCCATTTCAGGTGATAGGGAGAGAAGGACACGGCAGGCAGCGTCATTGTGGATGACGTTGCGGATGTGTAGCCGGATTCGATGTCTTCGTTGGATGATGATGATGACGATGAGGATGACGACGACGAAGTCATGTCGCCAGACTTTGTGTCGAGGGCGCTCAAGCGAGGCGAGGTCCCGAGGGAGGACAGGGATGAGGAAGAGTGGGAGTGGGAGTAGTTGCCCATGTCGAAATACCTGACCTTCTGGCTTCTCGATTCTCTGACTAACAAGAGGCGTGACTGAAAAATAGGAAATTGGGTTTGTGGAGTTTAGACACAGGCCTGGGTCTCTCAGGTCGTGGCAGCACAGCAGGAAGTGTTTGTGTGGCAGCTCAGAGTTGAGTGTGTGATGCTGTGGAGGGAGGTAGTGGTGCAATGTGATGTCGTAGGTGAACAGAACAGAGGAGGAAGTCAGGAGCAGTTGTCTTCTTCTAAATGTCCTTTTTTTATATGTCAACTTCGGTCACTTGGGTCCGCACAAGACGAGAGAGCAGAAATGTGATTAGATGGGGGAGAGGAAAAACCACAGCCCCAGCGATATATGGTTGCGGAATCACGTCTACTCTAATATTGGGCCACGGGCCGCAGAGCAAGAGCGGCTCGCGCCCGAGGGAGAACGGACACAGGCGTAGACGCAATGTTCCAGGCTGCCAGCATGAATAATGGGGACCCCCCTCCCGGGCGGCCGAGAGCAGGTCACAGACGGCGCTGGATTCGAGTGTACAAACCTGATACAGGACATGGCCCAATTCGTGCGGGCAGCGGGAGACTGTGAGGGGCGTGGGCGAGTGAAGCGATGGCGCCATCTGGCCAGGACAGGCTGTGGCAGGCGATGATGGCAGGGCGATGCGATGTGAGTTCATCAGGGCCATCGATGGTGCAATCCGCGCTATGCCTTTCGTGATCAGACCGCTGGCGCTGATTGGCCGGGCTGACAAAATCTGCCATGGTACCTCGTAGTGACAAGCAGCGGGTGCTGGGCTGAAAGGGGTCGCTCTGAGAAAAAGAGAAAAAAAGAGGCGTGGCAAGTGGGCTCGCTGGGTTGTCTTGCGATTGACAAGTCCGGGGCCGTGGGAGACATTCATTACTAAATCAGATCTGCATCTGCCGCGTGAACTCGCCCAGCAGATCTGGGGAACCTCGCATGCTGATATGAGAGGCATGTCGTCGCGCGACAAGTACATGTGTGGTTTCCCACATACTTAAGTACCTAAGTACTGTACTTGCCGACATACGTAGCCCTCAGCCAAATTGTCGGGGCGGCCGGGTCGGGAATGGGCTGGATCTGGACTGGACATCTGTCCGTATTGGGCCTGGCGTGCCCCACCGAAAACGGGTACTCATAATAATAAGCGCGCTGTGCACTTCTGGCACTGTCTAAGTTTCTTCGCCCCGTCATCAGCCCGCTGTTACCTCATCCGATTGGAAATGCTCATTTGTTTTGTAAGCAGTCCGTCCGCCTTGTTCTGTTGTCTGTCGTGTCAGACTTTACTGTGTACATTGAACCATTGAACCGCATTTCTCAGCGTCCGATTGTGTCACAACTCCTTTTTTTGGTCTGTTGGATTTGCACATTTTGCCATCATTGTTTTGACATGTTCCTCAGTGCTGGCTCTCATCTGGTCTGCTGGCCTTTGACATTCCATGTCGATGGGAAAGTGTAAAGTAAGTGTCATCTCCGACGTCATCAGTGTTGACCAACTGCCCGAGACCATATCTGCATAAATGAACACGCGCCCTGCCAGACAGCTCATCCGAGTGAGTAAATATGTAAAGAATGCAACAAACGGCTTATAGGCGCAGTTGCGAATAAGACTAGGACCGGTATATATTATATATCCTGCCGGCAGCTCTACTCGTTGCACTATGCAGACAACACACTGCATCTATCATAGCTTCTTCCGAGGTTCCCACGCTGCGGTGTGCGGGCTAATCGTTCAAGCGGACGGTATTTTTTTTTTTTTTTTGCTCAAGTCAAAGCGAGGCGGATCACTTGAATGCAGCTGGCTGGCTGCTGGCGATTTTTCACCTTTGCAAATTTGCGGAACACCACCGCCAGGCGGCTTGCCGTGTAAATGGGTGCAGGCAGAGCTGCAACTCCCATCAGCATTGAGGCTAGTTGACCTGTGGGTCTTCTTTTGGCCGTCCTCTCCGTGCCGGCCTTGTCTCCGTCCCGTCTCCGGTTTCTGCCGAGGTCGGGCACACTGGGGGGGTGGGGGGGGGGGCTGCTTCCGTGGCCCGAGCTCCCCCAGCTGGCGTTTTCTCCAGCAGAGCTCCGGCCAGTCTCGAAATGTGGAACTTGATTGGAATCTCTTTTTCCTTCTTTTTCCGCACTTTGTTTGAGGTACCTGGTCTGACTAGTCAAAAATACAAGGCCGACAGCTGTTCCTCCTAACTTTTAGTCCGGCCCCCCCAAATTTTGCTTGTACTTTTCTTTTAGCGCAGAATGCTTTCTTTGGCTGTACGAACACCATGCACCTCCGGCACCGCCATGCGCGGGCTGGCCAGGCCGAGGGGTAACGGCCTGAGGGCCATGAGCACATGCTTCTCCAGCTCCGCAACATCCCGCCCAGCGCCCGTGGTTCGCCGCCAGCAGCGAGGCAACGAGTCTGCCGTCTCCTCCTCTCCTCGGACCGCACCTACTCCCTTCACCTCCAAGAGACATTTCCACGCCTCATCCCCAAGAATGGCTGCTTCTACCAGGACCGAGAGCGACGCCTTTGGCGAGATCCAGGTCCCCGCCGACAAGTACTGGGGCGCCCAGACCGAGCGGTCTCTCGAGAACTTCCGCATCAACCAGCCCCAGGACCGCATGCCCCCGCCCATCATCAAGGCATTCGGCATCCTCAAGGGCGCTGCGGCCAAGGTGAATGTGCGATATGGCCTCGGTATGTCTAGCCCCCAAAAACAACAAACAAAGAACCAAGATTCCAGTTCCCCAGTTCCCCAGCTCCCCAGTTCCACGGCTACGTGCTCAGTCTCGCTTACACTGCGGCTCCCTAGACCCCAAGATCAGCGAGGCCATCCAGCAGGCTGCCAAGGAGGTCGCCGACCTGAAGCTGATCGACCACTTCCCTCTGGTCGTCTGGCAGACCGGTTCCGGCACCCAGTCTAACATGAACGCCAACGAGGTCATTTCCAACCGGGCCATCGAGATACTGGGCGGCCAGATGGGCTCCAAGAAGCCTGTCCACCCCAACGACCACGTCAACCGCTCCGCCAGCTCCAACGACACCTTCCCTACCGTCATGCACATTGCCGCCGTGCTCGAGATCGAGGGCGAGCTCATCCCGAGCCTGAAGAGCCTGAGGCAAGCCCTGCAGACCAAGGTCGACGAGTTCGAGGCCAAGAAGATCATCAAGATCGGCAGGACACACCTGCAGGATGCCACCCCCCTCACGCTGGCCCAGGAGTTCTCGGGCTACGTGGCCCAGCTTGACTATGGCATCAAGAGAGTCGAGTCCAGCCTGCCGGAGCTGCGCCAGCTGGCGCAGGGCGGCACCGCTGTCGGCACCGGAATCAACACGTTTGAGGGTTTTGCCGAGGCCATCGCCGAGGAGGTCTCCAAGGCAACGGGCACACACTTCGAGACGGCGCCAAACAAGTTTGAGTCCCTAGCGGCCCACGATGCCATCGTGCAGGCGCACGGCTCGTTGAACACGCTGGCTGCGTCGCTGAACAAGATTGCCCAGGACATCAGGTACCTCGGCAGTGGCCCGCGGTGCGGTCTCGGGGAGCTCATCCTGCCCGAGAATGAGCCTGGCTCCAGCATCATGCCTGGAAAGGTCAACCCTACCCAGTGTGAGGCGCTCACCATGGTCTGCGCGCAGGTCATGGGCAACAACGTGGCCTGCTCGATCGGTGGCATGAACGGTCAATTCGAGCTTAACGTCTACAAGCCCCTGGTTATCCGCAACCTGCTGCACAGCACGCGCCTGCTGGCTGACGGCATGCGGTCATTTGAGAAGAACCTGGTTGCGGGTCTGCAGGCCAACGAGGAGAAGATTGCCAGCATCATGAAGGAGTCGTAAGTCCTATCTGCCCCTGACAGAGCATAGAGAACCATGCGGGAGTGGCTGACAACCTGTACTACTTATGACAGCCTCATGCTGGTCACCTGCCTCAACCCCAAGATCGGCTATGACATGGCCAGCAAGGTCGCAAAGAACGCGCACAAGAAGGGTCTCACCCTCAAGCAGTCGGCGCTGGAGCTAAAGGCACTGACCGAGGACGAGTTCGACACCCTGGTGAAGCCGGAGCTGATGGTCGGGCCCAGCCCATACAAGGGCTAGCTAAGCCTCAATTAGTGCCTGTGATATACCCACCCAACCTGTGAAATGCGATTGTTCTGCACCGTCGGTTTACCTCCCGGAGTTGGTCCTGTCCTTCTGGGTCCACCTCGCGATAGAGTCCAGTCACCACTTGGAAACCACGAGTCAGACGGGACAAAAAGAAAAGCCTTAGAAAGTGCCAGTGGTTAGATACGCAGTAGAGTACGGTACCTTGTATCCGGATACACCTAGTAACCGGACAAACAAATGAGACTTTTGGCCTGTTGTGTCATTGCTTACATTTACAGTGTTTGATTAGTAAATCCGGTTACCAGGTGCATCTGGTTACTAGGTACCACACTCTACAGCGAGAGAGAGTATCTACGAGTTAATAAGTAAGACAAAGGCAAAAGAGAGAAGATGCACTAGAGACGGTGCGACGGGACTAGCAAATGCCAACGGCTGCCGCGATTCAGCCCTACCAGTTGACCTGGATGCATACCTAGATAGTGTACACTGTACCTAGGTAGGTGCAGATCGACATGAGCCCTGGTCTCTGACTCCCTCCCAATGACGCCACCCAATCTCCAGGCCCACGCACAGCACTTTGACAGCTGGAGGCCCCGATCCCGGGCAAGGGGGGGAGCCTGCAGGCTGCGGCAGGTTTCCGAGTCTTGGGGAAATAGCCAAAACCAATTCCCACACTAATCTAATCCTCTTTTCCAAGGTCACAGCCAAACGGTCCCACCGCCCAACCTGCCAGCTGCCTGCCTGATGAGCCAGTTACCAGGGCCAGAGCAGCGCAAAAAGCCAAACTTAAAAGACCAAAAAGTCAAAGCCAGTGCCGGCATCCGAAGCCTGACCGCCTTGGGCGTTCAATCATTCATCCAGTCGATCCAGTCTAGTCAAGTTCAAGTCAGTTGTTTCAGTCAGTCAATCGGTTAGCGAGTGAAGCGAGTGCGCGACCCTGAAAAAGGCCTTTCAGCAGAACCATTTGGGCCCAGTCTTCGTCTTCATACCCACAGTCATATCCACGATTCTGCCCAGTTTGTACATATCCATCCGTGTAATCAAGAGCCCACATCCCACTATAGCCGCCGCCCTTTTGTCATCGGTTATATCCTCAATCAAATCACTCGTGAAGGGACCGTCCGTCACGTGTGCTGGCGCAGAGACATAGAGAGAGAGAGAGAAACAAAGACAAACAGAAACAGAAACAGAAACAGAAAGAAGGACAGAGAGTGACAGCTTGAGATAACAAAACACACTCACTGCTCACTGCTCACTGCTCACTGCTCACTGTTCCGTACTTTGCGGCGCTGCAACCCGTCCTCACCATGACGACTAATAACGACAGCCCCTCCAAGCCCGTCGCAATCCGGCCCCGGCTCGACGCCTCCAAGAGGAGCAGCTCCTACCTCCACGAGTTTCAGCAGTACCGCCCGCCCAACAGGCCCGAGAGCAACTTCGGCATCGACACGGTCGTCGAGGATGCCTCGGGCTCGGCCAGAGGCCCCGCTGCCGGTGCTACCGTGGCCGACGCCAGCAACCTCACTCCTACCCCGGCCTACCGGGGCGTCCCCTCGAAAGAGAACCCTCCAAGGGTCGTCGAGAGTGGCTTGAACCACGACCTGTCCCACCCCAACTGCGCACCTGCCCCCGGCGCCGCCTCGCAAAAGCTGGTCGCCACCCTCTTCTACAAGACAAAGAACAGGCGCATCTCCAACAATGCCGTGCCCTCGCCCAACAAGCAGCCGGCCCCGGCCCCGGCCCCGGCCCCGGCCCCGTCCCAGGCCCAGTCCGAGGGCTCCGACATCATCCCCGCCAACATGGCGCCTACCACCGACCCCGAGTCTTTCCCCCTCGAGCCGCCCGCCGCCGAGCCCGAGCCCCTCGACCACCTCTACGGCTCCTACGTGTCGCCGCTGTGCGTCACCTCCTTCCTTCACCTCATGTCGGGCTTCCCCCTGCCGCCGGGGTCCGAGAACATGACCTCGGCCCACCGCTGCCTCGACAACAGCGCGCACCCGCTCGTCGTCGAGCTCACCCTGTCGCCCGCCCCGGCCCCGAGCTACCTCGAGCTGGCCGACCTGCGCAAGCACGAGCTCATCTACCGCTTCGAGCGCGAGTGGAACGTCGACGTCGCCCTGCAGCGCGACCTGCTGTGGCGCCGCCACCCGCGCCTGGTCGTCTTCGACATGGACAGCACCCTCATCACCCAAGAGGTCATCGACCTGCTGGCCGCCACCATCACCGACCCGCCCGACCTGGCCGCCCGCGTCGCCGACATCACCCACCGTGCCATGCTGGGCGAGCTGCAGTTCGAGAGCGCCTTCCGCGAGCGCGTCGCCCTCCTGCGCGGCCTGCCCGAGTCAATATTCACCGAGCTGCGCTCCGCCCTGGACATTACCGCCGGCGTGCGACCCCTGATCCGCGCCCTCAAGAGGCTCGGCGTTCGCACCGCCGTCCTGAGCGGCGGCTTCCAGCCGCTGACGTCGTGGCTCGCCTCGGAGCTGGGCATCGACCACGCTCACGCCAACGAGGTGGTCATCGACGAGTCGGGCCGGCTGACGGGCGAGGTCAGGGGCCCCATCGTCGGCCGCGAGCGCAAGGCCGAGCTGCTGGCCCACATCGCCAGGGACGAGGGCATCGACCTCAGCCAGGTCGTCGCCGTCGGCGATGGCGCCAATGACCTCAAGATGATGGCCACCGCAGGCCTGGGCGTCGCCTGGAACGCCAAGCCGAGGGTGCAGATGGAGGCTGGCGCGAGGCTCAACGGTGAGAGCCTGTTGGATCTTTTGTACCTGTTTGGCTTCACGAGGGAGGAGATCGAGATGCTGTATGCGTAGCTCTCGTGCTTGACTTTGCTTATCCTGGAGATGGAAACGGCCGGGTTGGATGGAGGACTTGGTGGATGTGGTAGATGGGGTAGATGGGGTAGATGGGGATCAGAAGATGTCCAGGCGATGCTTCAAAATGTAGAAGTGAGCTGAGTAGAGGGGCATTGACTAGATTTTGGGTCGGTTTTCACACGCTGATGACAGATTGGCCACACCCATTATTCGGACAGATAGGAGAAATCGAAAATATTCATTCCATATCACAGACGGCGATGGAGTCTGGAGCGGACATGGGGACATTCTGCGCTCCTGCGAATCCGGTAGAATAGAATTGAATGGCCGGCCGTATCCCCGAGCCCGCGAAAGAAGAATTCCCAAAAACAAACATCGATTGCCATATCCAGTACTGCTGAATCATTTTCTTCCACTGTCAACCCCCCTCCCGGCCCCCCCTGCGATCAACGAACATGTCGGTATTCAGCAATGTCGCTCGTTTGGTTGCTCGAGATCTGGCGACGAAGCACGGAACCGCCCAGTTAGTTCCCTTGTCACTCATAAATGGAGCAACTCATTTCTCCTCTCCGGGCCTCTCAGGTAGGTCGTGTGTCTGTACCCCACTCCCTTCTGTTTTAACGTCGCTGCTCCGTTCTACCTTGACCGTCTCCTCGCTGGTCTCCCCGATATTGCCTGTCTGATCTGTGGAGTCCATCCCCATAGCCTCAGCGGCCAGGCCACCCGCGCCTGTTTCGTCAGGTTGGATGGCCGGAGCTGCCTCGTTGGATCGGGCGGGCAGAACTGACTCAAATATCACCTTGTCAGTCGGACCTGGAGGGAGAGATGGTGCCGGTAGGTCGTCTTCGGCCTGTTGATTCAGGCTTGTAGATAATGAACCAAGGATGTCGAAGCTTCCGTCCTCCGTGACTACATCCTCGGTGCCCAAGTCCTCGGTACCCACATCTTCAGCTTTCACCTCACCAACTTGCGCGTCGTCGGGTACAACTGTGTCGTTGGCCTCAGCACCTTGGGCGCCGGTAGTCTCAGCTACCATGTCAGCTACCATGTCTGCGACACCTTCGCCCTCGACGCGCACTTTCTCTGCACCTCCGTACTCGGTCTTGACGCCACTGGACCCCACATCCTGAATTAACTCCTTTGCATCCTCCGCCGGGGCTTGTGCGACTGGCGGTGGCGAAGGCGCGGGAGTAGGTGCAGGTTCGGTGGGCGTAGGCACTTGTTGGTTTAAAGTTCCAGCCGCCTGGCCTGGCATGGCTTGCTCACTGGTTGACAACGGGACGTCTTCCTTCGGAGGTGCCGCTGGGAGTTCTTCGACGTGCGAACGCGGCTCAACTACTGCTGGGGGATCAGCTGCGGCAGCCGGCTCAACCACAGGTGCGGCTCCGACGGCAGTTGCTTCCTCGACCAAAGCTGGTGTTTGGGCGACAGGTACGGCTTCGGATGCGGGCGGCGGCCCGACAATGTGAGGTGCTGACATGGCTTCAGAGGAGGGTACAATGGATTGGTCTAGGATCGCCTCCGGGCGCGTTTCTTGGGATTCAATGTTCATGGAGGTGACGTCTTCCATCTTGAAATCCTCTGCAGGGGCTATTTCTGAGGGTCCGGGTGCCGGAGCGGGTGGTTCTGCAGGGGTTTGGTCAATGCTGTCTCCTCTGAAGAATGCCTGGGAGCGCAGACCTGCTTGCTGCGACTCTGGCACGGATGGCTCAAGGCCGAGGGCGTACTCACCCGGCACCCCAGAGAGAACAGCGCCCGCGCTTGCTGTGGCGGTTGCGGTGGCGGTTGCTGCGATTGGCGAAAGGTGTGGTGAAGGGTCCGTTGGCGACCGCGTCGTCACGTTCTTCAGCGGGCTTCCCTCAAGCTGCACAGAGTCGGTGACCAACGGGGGCGGTGCGAGGTTTGCGCCAGGGTGTGCCGCCGCCTCCGCCGACGACGACGTGGTAGCAGGGGGAACAGGAACCTCTGCAATGGAATCCGAGGGCGGATATGCAGGGGCATCTCTCATCTCCTGGTCTTCCCCCTCTGCCGCAGGTGTTGCGCTCTCGTCGCCGTCGCCCTCGTCATCATCCCCAGATCCCTCATCCCCGTCGTCGTCGTCAAGCGCACTAGACTCGTTCGTTTCCAAGTCACCACTGACCCGCGAGGCGTCCTCGGGCTCGATCTTAACACCCTGCAGATTTGTCAGGCAAACATACGAGCCAAATTCAAAAAGGTCGTACTCACATCTGGACCAACGGTCTCGGGGTTGACTTCGGTAGAACCATCTTGCTGAGGAACGGGGCGGATAGGTGTGGCCAGCGGGAGTCTTCCTCGACCTCTCCCACCACGGCCACGGCCGCGGCCTTTCTTCTTTTGAGGGATAGGTGGCTTCCTTTTCGCAGGCGTCGCCGCTGGCAACACTGCCTCGCCGGCCGCCCCGGGAGCAGGCATAACACTGGTGGATATAATCTCCCCGTCGACGGCCTGTCCGTCGGAGACAATCACTTCCTGCGTGTACGGATTCCCAGCCGCGTCCAACCTCTTGACCGTAGCTTTCGTGACCATAGGTGCTGTGGCCTGTGTCCCGAGCTGTTTTGATGGCCTCGTGATGGTGTTCTTATGTCTTGGGGCCAGAAGGTTGATCCCTGAATCCTCAGCGCTACGCTCCAGCCGCACCCACTTTTTGACCTTGAAGCCGTAGCCCTCACCAGCCGCCGAGTCCTTCTTGTCGGATTTGTCACCAGGCATCCCGTCACCGTCGGCGTCCTCCTCTTCGGGAAGTGGCCGCTTCTTGTACAGTTTCCCGGAACGTACCAGCCTTAGCAGTTCTTGGTTATGTGGGGTGAGCAGGTGTGTGTCCCTTGGCATCCCATGTGGTAGTTCCACGCCCCAGCGATCCTGCTTCTTGGCTTCTTCACGCTCGGGAGGCGGCGCGACGTTCACAAGTTGGTGTCGCCATTGCCGGACCGGGAGACCTGGTAATGGCTTGTCAGCCTGTGTTTCGGGTGTTTTATACGCAGCTCCTGGACGGTTTTCGGTGGCTTCTGAGTCGCAAGGTTGCTTGCTGGTGTGTGTGTGTGTGTGTGTGTGGACACTGACTCTGGTGATGTTCGAGTAACTGGAACCACCGAAAGCTTCACCTTCACAGCCCGCCATGGTTCATTCCAAGATCAAGTATTAAGGAAGGTCGCCTGTGTGTGGTTCGAATGCAGACAGACATGCGCAATCTCGTACCTTCAAAATCATCGTGTTCAGCAAGTCCGCTCCGATTTCCACGCCTTGTGTTGGTGGCCGTTGTCCTGTACTGCGGGTTTGCGCCATCGCGATCAGCAAATGCCTAGGTTTTCTGACCGGTTCAAATTGGTCTCGTGACTCACACCAGGGGCCATGGTCGCGAAGCTAGGGTAGATAGTCGACGAGACTTTTTGTCCTGGCTCAGAGACGGCGCCGTCGCGGCGAGCAATCAATTGATGCTTCGTTTGGGAGCACTCTATCTAGTGTTGGTTGAAAAGCAATCAATCTTAAGGTGGCCTGTAAGAATTATACACACAAGGCGATCGAGGTGCGGCCGAATTGCTGTTGTGATAACTCTGGTGGTGTGGCTCATGCGACAATGTGTAAATCAAATCGAGTCCAGCTATGCTCCTTCGTCCTGATAGGAACATTAGGGTGACGCGCCTACGGAGTAACCTGTATGGAGTAATAGGGACGGGCCCAGCTAGCCGGCCGCGACCAGTTAGGTAGGTTAAGTATTTAGGTAGGTAGGGTTAGACCCTGTCTTAGGGGGGTGTCTGAGCAGCTACACGTTATGCGCTTTCGATATTCGTCAACCTTGGTAGTCGCAAATACTACTGCTGCTCATCATATTCCTAGCAGTCGAGTGTTGCCTCAGTCTGGCTCTTTCGGTCTTGTCAAGAACTTACTTCTGCACTCTGATAGACGATCCGAGCGCTCTCGACGGCTCATAAACACGCGTGTCGTTGGCGACTCTCATGACTGACTGCTGCGCTGGGGCAACTTCTGTCCTGCGCTTGAACTGCTCTTTTTAGGCTGGTTCACCTGAGCGACCCTACCTACCTAAGGCAGGCCGGGCAGGCCGGGCAGGGTGGGTCCATACCGGTATCAACCATGATGGGAGAAGCCTGGGACGACCTCGCCGCCTTTCGAGCCCGGCGTGGAGAATGCGCCGGGGCGGTTGCCAAGATAAAAGCAAGATGCGCCCGGGACCACCCACAGCACAAGCACGTCCTTGAGTGTCGCGAGTGCTACCCGCAGATCATCACTTGCATGCGCAGCTGGTTTCTCGACACCAAGAATCAAGAGTGGTTCTCCGGGCGCGAGGTCTTTCTGGGCGAGCTCAAAGCCCTGTTTGCCGCCGCGCTGGATCATGCCGTCGGCTTGGAGGACATCGATGCGCGCATCGACACGGAGCGGCGCAGATGGTACCAAGAGCAAATCAGGTCATCTCCCAGCATTCGGAAAAGCCTGGAGGAGTTGACGGATCACAAGGATGTACTGGCCAAGGTCGGAAATGGCACGCCATTCGACGATCTGCTGGAGTCCATGCAGGCCGCTCTCGACGGCGCCAGCAGCAGGGAGGACGCCAGAAAGAGCCTTGATCGCCTGCTCGTGGCCAAGTCGCCAGAAGAAAAGTACCGGCTCTACAAGGAGACCTTCTTTCACGTCTCATCCGACAACCACGTCTCCGAAAAGACTCAGTTATATGCCGACCGACTCCAGACCGGCGCGACCATGGACGAGATCGTGAACAAGATTTCCTTGGACCGCCGCTCCAGCATAGGGGCATCGGATCAGAAGGAGAGGAACCGCAAGCGGATAGACGAGCTCCGCAGAGCCAGGGCCGCGCACGAGCTGCAAAAGTCCAAGAAGGCGACCGGTCGCAAGGACACACAGAAGCCACAGCCTCCGAGCGAAGTCTACGAGCAGCCCCCATGCAGTGTCTGCAGGAGAGAGGTGGACACCAGGGGCTTCTATCCGTGCAACCCATGTGTGGTTATGGTGGACGCAGGGATCCGGTCCAGGGCAACTGTCTACTGCTCACCCGCTTGCAGAGACAGTGACCGAGGCGAGGTAAGTTCATGAACCTCGTTTCCTTTCATATCTATTATGCTTGTTAGTGATGGCGTACACGAAGCGAGCGGATGCAGAGTAATAAGACCCCACCAGCAGAGTTTCAAACGTCCGCTGTTCCTAGCCCTGCCTATTTGTCTTCTACTCTGCCTGTATGCGACATTTGCTGATGAAAAGCAGGAATTTCACGTCGAGGAAAGCCACGCATGTGCAAGCGGCAATTACTGCACACAGATCACCGACGAGGATATTGACATGGACTTGGACAGCAAGCGATTACTTCTGTGCCGGGAATGCACTTACCTCCACAAGATCGAATCGATTTTCTGCTCCTTACGATGCGCAGACAATAACTTCCGGCGCCATCGAGAAGACGTACACATACCCGGCCGAACGCGAAGATCGATTCAGGTCAATAGGGACATTGACGATATTGTTTTTGACGGGGATGACAGGTCAAGATATCATGCGAGGGATATAAAGTTGCATGTGGTGCCATTAGACGACATGTTGGAGGATTTCGCGCAGAAGAACGGGATTGAAATGCATTGACGGCCGGGCCGGCCTTCTGTTTGATTGTCTTTGTGCCAAGTGCCAGAGCGAAGTGGCTCAAGCACAGCAAGCAAATTCAAAGAACGAACGCATAAGCAGCTCATAGTTCCTCACACTCGTCTACAGGTACTGGAGTCGATTTTATGTGGTAGATACCCATGCGAATGATTGATTTTGGGCAGTGTTGCAGTGATGGTTTCTCACATTACCGGAGAGCCAAATCTGACAGTGTGGCATGTTTCTCTGGGGCCGCTTATGTTGAGATGAAGCTGTATCCAGTCAGGCAACTTCTAAAGCCAGAATCCATGCAGACTGTGGGTGCATCCATTTTCTCCGTAGTCAAGTGATGAGTTTAAAGTGTATATTGGGTGTGTTGCATCTTCTTGACGCAGTCTAGTGAACTGTCTGTCATCTTCGCTTTCCCGTGAGATCAATTGGTCCAGGTAGGTGTGAGATGACTGCAAAGTACTCAAGTACTTAGGCATTAATGATAGTATCTGCGAGACATGGGAGTGCTAGGAGTTTTCATTCTCGTGTGACGTAGGAAAGACATTTGTGTAAAGACAGGCTTCAAGAGTACACAACTTTGCAAACAACTGTCAAGACACCGTAAACCCCAATAATTAATCAGATATATATCTTACAACAGCCCAACCAAATCCAATGTTCAAGAAACAAGATCTGTTTCAGGACCGTCCAACTGCGGACTATGGAAGCTGGAGCAGTTGTGATTTTAGGAGTGAACAGAAGTGCCGGGGAACAGAACCCGAGAGGCTGGGATGCGTCAAAAGCAAAATCATTGTTGGCGAGGATGTTTATTAGGTGCCTGGGTAGGTAGGTACTATAAACAGAGCGGGATACTCGGCCATCGGTTGGGCCTAGCCTAGCTACTTACTGTGCTGTGCGTATCCCTCTGCAAAGCCGAGCCCGACCCTTCTCAATGCGCGCGGCCTCGGGCCAAAAAAAAAAAAGTGTTGCATCATACCTAGGTACCTGGGTAGGCCGCGCCGGCCTCAGATTTCAAATAGCTTAGAAAATCTCCATCCCTCCCCAATCTATCTGCCTCCATGCACAATCCTTAGTACTTTTTTTTTCTTTTCGAAATGTCGCTATCATCGGCGCTCAAGGGCGGTTCGCCCCACCAGGTGCGGTCGCTGGTGAGTTTCCCCGCGGTCCAGGCTGCATGCAACACTGGTCTCGGGTCGCAGCCGGCGCAAAGACACAGGGAAACAGTGATACTGACCACTTTTCGTGCCAGTACCGCCAACTCCTCCGTCAGAGCGAGCAGTTCGCGTCCTACAATTTCAGAGAGTACGCCAAACGACGAACACGGGACGCGTTCCGCGAGAACAAGACGGTCCATGACCAGAGGAAGATCCAGGAGCTGGTGCAGAAGGGCCTGAAGGAGCTCCAGATGATGAAGGTGTGACCCGTGTCTCTCGACTCGTCTCTGTTGGGAGGGGAAAGGGGGGGGGGGTGCCCAAAAAAAATAAAAATTAAAACAAAATAATCCAGTGGCCTCCGCTAACTTGTGGCAGCGGCAAACGGTAGTCGGTCATTTCTTCGAGCTGGATCGATTAGTGGTCGAGGGCGGCATTTCGGTACGCTGGCGTTTCCCTCGTGTGAAAAGGTCTGGTGGAACACAGAAGACTAACCGTGATGCAGGGCAAACAAAAGGGAAACAAGGGAGACATCGTGCGACAAAAGGACCAGGGGTACGTTGACGCCCTCTGCCTTGACGTCCAGGCAACAAGCAACCTCATGGACGAGCTCTGCTGACGTGCTGACTATTTTCAAAGGTGGGATTGAGCCGGCTCAAACATGAGAGTGGCTTCACCGTGAGTGAAATGGGGCTCTATTACGAGCTGAAGGCATTCCAAGGCCGGATCAGGCAACTCGATGGGTTGGACATTTGTTCTGTCTATGGCCTCCTCGGGCCCGGAGGAGGCCACTCACTGTACATCATCACTGCCTTGTACAACAGGGGCTCAACGGCATGAGCAGGGAACGAGGGGAACGAGGAAGGACATGGCAAGGAATAGGGAAAAGAGCGACGAGCCCCGCCTCAAGATACATGCATCCTGGAAGCAAGTTGCAGTTTCGTGACCGGCAGATCGAGCCAAGCCGTTTTCTGGGCCATCGGGGCTGTCGCATCGCTCATTGTCGGTTAGATACATGAACGCCTTGAGCTTGCAAAATCCGTTCTAGATCCGAATCCGAACCCGAGTTTGAATTCAAAAAAAAATTAAAAAAATTGTTTGAAATGAGGGGGGGGGGGGGTTCGCGGGCAGTGAAATATACCATAAACGCTGGATGAAAGAGTACTTGATTACTTAGGCAGGCATTGTTCGGCTTCCGAGGTCCGTTTTGCACCTATCATTAGCCCCCTGGGCCGGCCAGCCATGACTCTCCCAGGTCTCAATCAGCGGCCTTCCTCCGGCCGCGTTCTGTTCTGCCCTCCCGCCAACTTTCAAACCCAACCAACTTCAACACAGGTCAAAAAATGGTGCGTCCCTATACACATTGACGTGATGGCCCCGAAGCATTGGTGAAACTGACATGTCCCGCACAGGCCGACAAGCTCCGCACACAACAAGAGCTCGAGCGCCTTCAGGCCAAGTACATCGGTACCGGCCACCCAGACACCACGAGCTGGGAGTGGAAGACCAACATCCACCGCGACACCAAGGCCAGCGTCGTTGGGCACACCCCCTTTCTCTCCTACATGGCCCTCGCCCAGAATGAGCCCATGGCAAAGGTCAGGGCCCAGCTCATCCGACAGATGGTTCAGCCGGTCGGCCCCCCACCGCCCAGGGAGGACGAGTTGGCCCTGCCAGCAGCGGAGAATGGAGGCTCATGATTGGATGTGGGACGGTGGGACGACAAGAGTCTATCCAAAAACTAATTCGGCCGTGCAAACGCACCCCTCGACCACGAGTGGCAACATCGACTACAAAGCACCAGGTGCCGAACCCAGGGTTGCAAGGGCTTGCTACTACGATTCCGCGCGAAGTACAACTTCCGTTGCAGATGTCGGCGGGAATGCGGCGTGGGCGGGTAGTGCACAACGGCGATGGCTGCATCCTGGGGTATCAAAATTGTTCATTCCAGGCATACCCGCGCAGCTGGATATAGATGTCATAGGTCGGGGGCGGGGAGGTGGGGCGGTCCAACAAGGACATTAGCCTACAACATGGCAACTGCAGACAAGCAAGAAACCCATTCTGTCTCCCTTTTAGCCCTCGAGGTTCACTCTTCCTCGTCCTGTTCTTCGTCAACTTGCCGCCGGCGGCCTGATCTCCTCCTACTCGGCCCCTCGCCGTTGTCCACAGAAGCGCTCTGGTTGCCGGCATTCGAGGCAGCGTCATCCGCAGCATCCCCGTTCTGTGCAGACGCCTTCTTTTCTTGGATCTGCAGGCTGTTTTGCAATTTCGACTCGAGCTCATCGTCATCTTGCTCGCCCCAGACTTCCCTGACTACCCCGGCCACGACCTCGTCGCCCACTTCGATCTTGCCCCGTGGGCCCACGTACCATGTCGTAGCCTCCTGTTCGTCGCCGTGTTGTCGCGCCTCCTTGTCGATGTTCTTGATCAGATAGCCCTGCCTCTGCAGCCGTGACAGTGTATCCTCTGTCTTGGTGCTGTGAAACGAGTTCATTTCCGCGTTGAGACGCCGCAGGTAGCGCTTCAGCCTAGAGTCGCTCATCTCGCCGCCGTTGAGGCGGATCAGCGAGATGAGCACCGTGTAGAAGGCCACGTAGGCAGCCTCGTCTTCCGCGCTGAGGAATCTCGAGGGCGCGATGATCTTGGAGGTTTTGTAGGCATCGGGGAGTACGGATACCAGGACGTAGCTATTGGAGTTCGACGACTTGGACTTGGATTTCGCGGCTGTGGGGTGCTTTCGTCAGGACCGTTTGGGAGGGAAGGGGGGAGGGGGGAAAACAAGGACTGGTCTCCCAAATACCTTTACGCTTCTCCTCTTTGGTCAGCTTGTCCCTTACGGGAAGCTCGACCATTTCCATGCCGAACACGGCGCGGAGGGTCTTCTGCGCGCCGTCGAACACCCTCCTAAATGATCGACTGCGGTCGCCCAGAACTGCTCTTGCTGTCAGATCACACCACCACCACATCTATATTTTCCCTGGTTAATTTCACCTTTCTCCTTGATGCCGTCCCTTCGAATTGGTGCTCGAGCAAAATCGCAAGCCAGGGCGTATCTGACAAGCTTTTTGATCAACTGCCCGTCTGCCGACTCTACCTGGTCCCCACCCTCGGCGTCTTCTGCGTCTTCGGCTTCCTCTTCCTCGTCTTCGGCTTCCTCTTCCTCGTCAACATCGCTTTCTGGATCGTCGCGGCGCTGACGTTGTCGCGGCCTTTGTTCTTCGTCATCGTCGGCGATCTTGAGCGTGTATTAGCTTGACGGGGGTTGACAAAAAGCGCCGACGGGGGTGGATACTTACTGGACGTGACCTTCTCGATGTAGAGGGCATTGTGGCAGTGGAGGCAATGGCTGGACTCGACCTAGCCTCGATCCACAAGAACAATCAATGAGGGGATAAAATGTACGCACAGGGCAGGCAGGCAAGGTGACGCGCCCTAACGCGTTCCCACTGCCAGTCCGCGGTAGCGCTGCCTGGGACGTTGCCTGTTTTGGGCTAGGTATCTAGGTACTCGGCACACTACTGTCCGGGGTACGTGCAGCGCTGAAATACAGTTGCCTGCCGGAGGCCGTGTAAGTCGGGAGCGTCAATAAATTTTTGGGATCTGATCCACCAGCTTTTTCCTCTCGGCCCTACGCGACCCCCAACTCCTCCCGTCTCGACCTGAGGCCTCTCGCGGTTCTCAGTTTGCCTTGATGTTCTCCCCCTCGGCATTGGGTAGCTCGATCTGTCTCAGATGCCAAACCCGCGCCGTAACCGGTCGAGCACCTCCGCTGCTTGCCGCAGCGGCAGTCCGCGGTAGGCGACGACTATATGCCTCCGATGCCACGAACCCCCGACCGGAAGACGTTCCGCCTGCATTCGAAATAGGAGAGCATGGTCACGAAACGGAACAGAGGCCTGAAGAGCCTCAGCGGTCTCAGCCCGACGAGCCCTCTCCTTCCATGATCCTTGAGCAGCCTTTGACCAACCCACCGCAGGATTCTCCTCGGAACGCCGTTGGCCTCCCTGACAGGAGTACAACCGACGGCAACAACCTCGATGGCATTGGTAGACACACCAGGCGGGATGAGAACTCACGAGCCGACCTCGACCTCACAGAAAACGCGCTCACGAGCGAGCCCGAGCCCGAGCACAGAACACAAGACAGGACAGATGCATGGAAAACAAAACAGATCGATGACTTGCTAGTAGGCCTGCCCCAGCTAGATTCTGATTCCACCACGGCTAGCGCGCTGGCAGATCGCACAAGTCCCCCTTTTCGAAAGACCTTCTCCAGTCCGGCAAGACGCGATGAGCATACCAGTCAAGGCCATGTGTTGCTGAAGCCACCAAGAGCCCTCAAGTGCTCAAAGTGCGGAGGTATTTTTGGCACCAAGAAGCTTTTGCATCGACACTTGGCGAGAACTTCTTGTTCCGGAAGAGCCAAGTCACAGGAACTGGCTGGAAAAGAGGGTGGTCAGAATGTCGAGGACATTCTTACACGGGCTGCCGCGGGTTTCTCTAGGAGTCAATCCATTGCCAGAGCGAAATTCGCGACTGCCGATGATTGGGATCTTCCTCGGCGCGAGGATGTACGTCTCCAGGTCACTCCAGCTGATCGTGAGCCGTCCAAACCCACTCGAGAAGGCGCTGCAGCGGGTGTGGAGGACAACACCCAAACCGAGCCCGAGATGCGGGACGAAAAGGCGGACACCATGGGCAACAGTGCCATCATTCAAGAGGGACTTGTCAAAGGTCGGGACATGGGACATGACGAGCGATCTAAGGAAGGCTCCCCCGTTGTCCTGATTCGAAGGCTCGGTAAAGTCGACCATTCTACCAGGATTCGGAAGAAGCAGCACAGGAGAGGCGACGTGATGCTGGTAGAAGATGCCTCGGAACTTGGCATTGAATCTCTTGGTAGACCAGCTGAGGTCATCGTCCTAAGAGAAGGCCGTCAACGGGAAAGAACACGTCCAGTCGCAGCTATCTCAGAAGAATTGACGGACGATAGCTTAAAGATTGAAGATTGGCTGGAGCAGCAGGAAATCCTCAGCCCGGACGAAGTCATGAAAAATATTCATGGACTGAAACCGGAGCGCCGAATTGTGTCCGCACGGGAGTACAAGTCTCTGTTCAATACGCTGTTCGATGGATTCACCATTTCTCAGCTCGGGAAATACGTGGTCTGGCATCGTGAACAGCCGATCCTGGAGACGATCAAGGATGAGGTCTTTGGAGAGGACAATGCTATCAGCGAAGAACCAGCAATACCCGCTGGCATGCCCCCAAAGCATCGCGATTATGCCTGGATGACGGACGAGGCGCATTGGACTCCTCATGTTGACGGTGCTGTGGAAGAGGCACATTACCCCTTGGCCGGATACATAATGAAATCGATGCCGCCAAAGCAAAGACTAGTCGTCCAGCTCTTGCGGGAGTGCTGGGACATATCGATACAAGAGCTTCTGGACGGCAATGGCCGTATCGACATTCGACTGCGCGACATGGAATTCAAACTCCTCACTCGTAAGTACAACACCATCAACACAAGTCCCCTCCTGTTGCTGACAAGAATGTGCCAGTCGGTGCCCAATCTTGGTTGCGGCACTTATCACGACGCTTCCTGGAGGATGGTCAACAGATCGAAGTTCGACGTTCCAAGAACCTCATTCGCATCACAGCTCCCAAAACGGTTGCTGAGACATGTATAAATCGGTTGGATGATACGCTGCAGAAGACAAAGACCAGACCTCTCGATTTGGATCATATTCCTGTGCGACATCTAGACGCTGCAACACTCGAGGAGCTTGGGAGAATTACGAACTCGGTTGTTCATTTCGGCCCCGGGCGAAAAACGGTAGGCGAAGCTGCAGGTCCTCATCCTGCTTCTAGTTGGTCCGCTCGCTGACAATCAGCTCCAGATTAATGTAACCTGGATCGATTTGTGGGACCAAGAAGCACAATCTACGTTCGAGAATCCAGCAGACAAGGTCTTCCGCCTGATTTTGACGGCCAGCCCGCCTGCCAGGACATGGAACAACGTTTCAGTCTACCCAGATGTTGAGGGCAATGGCAAGCTTGTTCAGGGCCACAATATCAACGAGAAACTTCCATGGACAGACCGGCGCAGCGAATGGGCTCGAATTTGTTTACCACTCACATCAAAGCAGCAACGAGCAGCTAAGGCTTGTCCGCTGACGACCGACGTCCTCCGATTTAGAGTTCAGCCAACTGAAGAAGATCTTGCTCTCCCATACTCCACTTACCAGCGCAAAGTGGACAGGTTTGATGAACGGGTGAGCCCGTTGGGGCTTCCAAGGACAAAGGAGGAAGAGTCCGAGGACCAGATACCAGCGCAGGAGCCAGAGACTACGGATGCCACCCCGTCTGGTTGGCGACCATTCAAGATCACGACCAGCGCTGCATTTGGGCACGTCTTGCAACTTAGTGCGCCAAAGCTGGCTGAGAACATCGCTCGCCCGCACATGTCAGCCACTCTTGCCAACTGGCCGAGAACGTTCGCCCCTCTAATTCCTCATGTGGCTGAGATGACCCTCCCCGCTTGGTCGCCCTACGATGACGGCATCTACAAGGGCAGAGCATTAACCATCCTCATGCGTTTCGCCCCGTTCTCAGAGGACGCCAAATCCTCCATCTACACCGAGAGGGCACCACCTCTCGAGCTGCGCCTTACTGGTGATGACCTCGAGATCAAAGGGGTCCACTCCCTCCGCGCCATAAACAGAACGAGCATCTCCGACATCCTCCTCCCCGAGGAGCACGTCGACATCCGCACGACGCAGCAAGAGTACGCCGAGCTCTCCCCGGACAACATCAACTCCACGGGGCCCATGGAGCCGCTGTACGAGTTCCTCAACAAGTCACGCTTCGATCTCCGAAATGGCAAGCTCAAGACACCCCCGCGGCTGCACAACCTGGGGCTGCCGAGGTGGCTGCTGGCGCCGCCCCTCGACATCGCCGCCACGGAGCCGACGTCGAAGGCGGATGCAAAGAGAAAGAAGAAGGCGGCCGCCACACAGCCGCCCCAGAACCTCTCACACACACCCGAGGGCAACCAGATCCGGAACGTGTCGTACGTGTTCGCGGGGCTCGAGTTCCGCTACGCGGCGGAGACGACGTACGAAGGTTGGAAGCTCGTGTATACGAGCATCGAGGCGGGCGCGGGCGGCGGGCGCCGCGCCGAGCTGAGCCTGGAGGCCGTGCCGGGCTACGACAAGGACCTGCGCAGGACCAAGGAGGCCATCAACCCCACCTTCTTCCTGCGGTCTATCTACCAGCTGGCCACGGGCCAGCGAGGCCACCTCGTGCCGAGGGCTGGTGGCGAGGAGCAGGTCAGGACTAGTATCTCGTGGGTGCGGTAGGGAGCCGGAGATGGGTGAACAAAATAAAAGGTTAGATAGAGGTGCTCTTATCACGCCTCGTGTTGGTGCAGGTAGAACCCGTAGAATATGTTGTGAAAATGAAGCCAAAATCCCCAATCAAAGTTGGAAACTTTGGTCAGGCACATCCAATTTCTCTAGTTCAGTATCAACTCCTTGTTAAAGCTATCAAGCACATCTTGAGTGTCAAGATGCACGCAGGACGCATCGCATGCCCGACTGACACAGCATGTTCGTCAGACCTCCCCGAGATGTCATGAACGATTACAGGCAACCAGTACTACTTCTCACACTGGTGCAAATGGGTACCAACAGCCAGGCCGTACGTAGGAGGTATGATCAGTCACTTTGGTCATCACAAAGAACATTCACGAGCGTATTGAACATGGCACATGGTTTCGTACACAAGGGAATTCCTGATTACTGCGACCCTAAATCACGTCTAAGACTCTAACTCGACCCAGGCATGAGATGGTCGTGCTCGCAGAAATCACCTGACCATCTCCTGTCTGTCATCCACGCGACCAGCAGCACCAAGCTTACAATGAGCTGATGACAGATACCAAATCCGGAGCGACGCTTTTTGAGGTAGGTGTAGGTGAGGTGTGGTGTTAGCTCTTCAGAGGATACCAGAGCCGGGGGCAATTTATTTCTTGCCGGCCTTGGCAGCGGACTTGGTGACCTTGCCGCTTCCAGCCGCGGCCTTCTCGACGGACTTGATGACACCGACAGCGACGGTCTGACGCATGTCACGGACAGCGAAACGGCCCAGAGGGGGGTAGTCGGTGAAAGCCTCAACACACATGGGCTTGGAAGGAACCATCTTGACAATGGCGGCGTCACCAGACTTGATGAACTTGGGGTTGGCCTCGACTGACTTGCCGGTACGACGGTCAATCTTCTCGAGGATCTCAGAGAACTTGCAGGCGATGTGGGCAGTGTGGCAATCGAGGACGGGCGCGTAACCGGCACCGACCTGGCCAGGGTGGTTGAGGACGATGACCTGGGCGGTGAAGGAAGCGGCACCCAGAGGGGGGTCGTTCTTGGAGTCACCAGCGACGTTGCCACGACGGATCTCCTTGACGGAAACGTTCTTCACGTTGAAACCAACGTTGTCACCGGGGACACCCTCAGTGAGCTGCTCGTGGTGCATCTCGACGGACTTGACCTCAGTGGTGACGTTGGCGGGGGCGAAGGTGACGACCATACCGGGCTTGATGATACCAGTCTCGATACGGCCGACGGGCACAGTTCCAATACCACCGATCTTGTAGACATCCTGGAGGGGCAGACGCAGGGGCTTATCGGTGGGACGCTTGGGGGGCTCAATGGCGTCGATGGCCTCGAGCAGGGTCTTGCCGGAGACCTTGCCACCCTTGCCCTCCTTGTCCCAGCCCTTGTACCAGGGGCAGTTGGGGGAGGCCTCAAGCATGTTGTCGCCGTTGAAGCCCGAGATGGGGACGAAGGCAACAGTCTTGGGGTTGTAGCCGACCTTCTTGATGAAAGACGAGGTCTCCTTGATGATCTCGTGGAAACGGTCCTCGGACCACTTGGTGGTGTCCATCTTGTTGATGGCGACGATGAGCTGCTTGACGCCCAGGGTGTAGGCGAGCAGAGCGTGCTCACGGGTCTGGCCATCCTTGGAGATACCAGCCTCGAACTCACCAGTACCGGCGGCAATGATGAGAATGGCGCAGTCGGCCTGGGAGGTACCGGTAATCATGTTCTTGATGAAGTCACGGTGACCGGGGGCGTCTGTGGGGTGGTCGTTAGCAAATGTCGTCAAGCCCGTACGAACGGCTGGGCGCAGAAAACCCAGGACTCGACATACCAATGACGGTGACATAGTACTTGGGAGTCTCGAACTTCCAGAGGGCAATATCGATGGTGATACCACGCTCACGCTCGGCCTTGAGCTTGTCAAGGACCCAGGCGTACTTGAAGGAACCCTTGCCCAACTCGGCGGCTATATAGAAAGAGTCAGTCCGATTCTGCAGCTATTGAAACAGCTCATCTGCGCCATAAATGGGGATGATAGCGATCATGTCAAGGTTGTACTGGTGCAGGAGTGCGGTGGGTGCATAAGGAGGGTTTTGGTGTAAGAGATAAGCGGCCTGATAAGCGCACCCCGCACCCCGCACCCGTACCCGCACCCGCACTGAAAATGGAAAATCCAGAGGGAGGGGTGAAAATGCCTTGACAGGTGTGACGAAGCCTCGCATGCAGTGGCGCGCCAACGATTATCATGATGTGCATGTGGAGTGAGGGTTATGGGTTCAAGGTGCGGCCTGGTAATGTTTACTAACCTTCCTTCTCGAACTTCTCGATGGTACGCTTGTCGATACCTCCGCACTTGTAGATCAAGTGACCGGTGGTGGTCGACTTGCCGGAGTCGACGTGGCCGATGACCACGACGTTGATGTGAGTCTTGTCCTGTTGGGTTGTCAGTGAAAGCCGTGCGATGCCCAGGTATATAGTCTGCGATGCAAGCGACAGCGACAGCGACAGCTACAGCTACAGCTGTCGCTGTTTGTTGCCGCGATCATGGAGGGGATCGAAGAGGGTGGTGATACGTACGTCCTTACCCATCTTGACGGTTGTGGGGTTGTTGTCTTTGAGATGATTCTAGTCTCGGGAACTATTGATGATCAGTTGCAAGCCTCGATAAAAGGAAGGGAAGAAAGATTCATACGTTTGCAGGATGGATCGCGGACAGGATCTCGGTGTGCAGACGAGGAAGAAAAGAAAGTCAGAAGAGATTTTGTGAGCGGCTGGGAGACTAGAGTTTTGTACTGGGGCCAGATTTTTGAGAGCCCGCATGCACGGACCAGGCCCTCCCTCTGGTGCCCCACTAGCTCCGTCCTTATCTAACAGCAGGACAGTCACTCACGCACGTCGTGCCGCTCAGTGTACTCAGGTACCTAGGTACACTGTGTAAACCCACCCGTTTTGATGCTGTTTGCGCATTCACAGACTCCAGCAGATCACAACGAGCCACGGGCAACTAACTACCTAGGTGCCTACGAGCATAGGTAAGTGCATACCCACCTAGGGAGTATGCTCAGAGGGCAGCCGTGGGGCATGGAGAAATCGCTACTTTCTCCAGTCAAGCGTCGCCTCTAGCTGTGGATGCAGCAGTACTGTGTACTGATGCTGAGCAACACTTGAAACGCTACTTGGCAACTGTTAAGCAGCAACCTCAAAAGCGGCCGTCTTGGTGGCCCATTTTTGGGACACCAAGCTGCCTTACCGCCGCCCAATTCTCTACAGTACCCCTCCATGCATCAGCTTCCAAGGCACAGCCAGTGGCCCGTGGCCACACGGTCTACGGGGTACTGTCGGCATGAGTCAAACGGACGACGAAGGAATTTCTTTTGTGGCCGTCTACCACAGTAGATACATGACTGCCTGATAAGACGGCGTGAGATGCGGTTCCTCTTTTCCACTGCCCATTAAATTCCCATACGACAGATGACGAGGACAGGCCTGGCAGGCAGCGGCAGCACGAGACCTCGAACAACGCATTTCGGCCAGGGCCCGCTAAACGCGGGGTAAGGAGCTACGACGTTGCCACTGAAAAAAGTTTTTGGCGGGCCTAGAATTGCCCCTCGAAAGGTTTTTGTCGCAGAAATCAGAAATGGGCTTTGCTTGCATGAGGCAGGGCAGGGGGCGTCCCAAGGGGCGACTTCTTCGGAGTTAACGCCCAGCGCCTGCCCACAGGATTACCGGGGCATCCCTTCACGCCGTCGGTGCTGCGGGACGACGATGGCCTCAGATTACCCTGCCAGGTCAACCTCTACAGAGTCTACACTTATAAATTCTTATTGCACAGTACTAATAACCACTTAACACTCCCTGTTTCTCAATCTGAGAAGCATTATGTCATAATAATAAGTCCACACGCCAATCCAGGCCGCCCGACGCTGCTGAGTACGGAGTAGTCATAGCTCTGATTGTTCTGTTATGCACAGCTTAACCGTTCTCAAATGGGCCCCTGAAAACTACCTAGGTAGCTTCCAACCGTCGGTCCCAGACACCAACAAGGCGCTGTCACGCCAGACATTCATGTCAACACAACCCGCCAAGGCAGACTCAGCCTTCAATCTCCAACATCTGCTTCAGTGCTGCCTCGGAAGCCCTCCACCACCTGCCCCTCTCCTCAAGGTCATCCTCGACGCCCCCCAGTGCCTGCTCCTTCCTCCTCCGCGCCTCTCTCGCCGCCGCCTGGCTGTTCTGCCTCTTGACCTCGAGGGGCTGCAGTTCGGCCTGCAGCCTCTCCATCTCCTTCCTCTTGCGAGGCACCTGCGCACGAAGCTGCTCCAGCTGCCTCTCCAGCTCGTGTCTCTGCAGCTTCTTCTCCGCGACCAGCTCCAGCGTCTTCGCCAGTGGCAGGTTGAGGCTTGGGTTCTCACCCGGCTGCAGCTGCTCCCGTAACTGCGCGATCCTCTCCTCCAGGCCGGCGATCCTCTCGGGCATCTCACGCAGCGTGGCCGTCTCCATCTGCACGGCCTCGTACTTCCTGCTCAGCTCCCGTCCCTTGCTCTCCAGCTCCTCCGCCGTGTCGGCGACCTCCATCTTGAGCGCCTTGAGCTGCGCCTTGGCCGCCGCGTTCTGCTTCTCCAGTTCAACATTTTCCTGTGGCGTCACGATCAGGGGCGGCTCCCCGACGATGGAGCGGATGAACTTCTCCTTGGTGACCTGCTCGACATACGAGAAACGTAGCTTCGCAAACAACTCCTTGTAATGCGCCAGGTCGGCCTCTAGGCTCGCCGGCGTCGTGTCCACCGATGAGCTGGACACGTCCGAGGTGCGGGCGGTGTTGGTGTCCTGGCCTGTCTGGGGCAACGCCGAGGATATTGGCTCGCTGAGTTTTATAATTGAAATCTCATGGCTTGACTGAAGCTCTTCCAGCTCATGTAGTACGCCAGCGGCTTTTTTGGCTGCCATGTTGAATGTTGCCCGACTGTTGCCCGACTGTCGCTGCGTGGTCTGCTCATCAAACAGGGACGAGCAGGCCGGGATAAGACGTAAAGTGAACACAGTGGGGTCACCCGGTGTACTCAGGCAGGCGTGTAGGCGTGTTACAGATATTGAGGCGTAATTTCGATTGATTTTCACAAGCGCCTCTCTCGCTGCGCGTTATCTTGCTGTATTGCTGGATAAATGCGATCAGGCGAGGCTGCGGGGGAACTCGAGGACGCGCCGAGTTTATTTATATTACCAAAAAAGGACTAGCGGACTTGGGCTGGGTAGTCTAGACTCTAGACTACCTATCTACTCTAGTCCTGCGTGGGACGAAGTCGGCCCCTTGTCTTGCCTCCCAAACGAGCGCAACTCTTTGTCTCACCAAAAAAAAAAAACCCCCCCCGAGATTGCCGCATTCTCTTGTAGATAAAACGGGTCTAATCATTGCACCTGCGTCAATATGGGAAACGACGACTTGCTTACCGACGACCACGTCGCCGAACTACTCTCAAAAGAGGCCAAGGATTGCTCCTTAAAATACTCCACCATGGGAATGGAAGCCTACACCTCCTCATCACCCTCCAGCTCCAGGTTCGCAGGCCTCGTCACCTTTGCAATCCTACCTTTCGGGCGCTGATACATCGTCTCTAGACCATCCAACAAGGCCAAGCCTAACACCCGATTCCTGAGGAACATCATCAAGGGCACCGAACATCACAACAAGACGCTTACGGCCAAGGAGCTCGCCGACTCGCAAGCGCGCTTAAAAGAGCTTGCTGAAACGGAAGAGGTGAAGCGCCGGAGATATAATCCCACGGCCAACGAGATCCGTGGCCGTCAGCTGGGCAACATCGCTGCCTTGCTGCAACGCCAGCCGGCCCAGAAGAGGAAGCGTGCCGCAGCCAACGAGGACGAAACCACAGATCTGCAGAAAGCCCGGGCCGCAGAGGATGCGCGACGACTGGCCGACACGGCAGCCGCCCGAAAACGAGCGCGCGATAAGGACGGCAAGCGGAGAAGATCGCTTGAGAGATATCAGGCGCGCAGAGGCCGAGAAGACGACGATGACGACGGAAAGTACCGGTACAGGCGTGCGAATACATCGTCTGGCGACGAGGGCACGATATCAGACGACCGAGGGAGGCGCCATCGGTCTCGATCCCCCACGAGGAGCTCGAGAAAACACCGCCACCGATCACCGCTGAGACGCAAAGAAAAGGGGAGGGGAACGCAGAGAGCGTCTAATCAGTCAAGCAAAAGTACAGAGCAGGCAGAGAGCTCGTCGCGGCGTGCGCGAGAAGAAGACGAGCAGGATGTAGACTCGGATCCACTTGAGGATTTGATCGGCCCAGCACCTCCCCCGAACAAGCCTCGAGGCCGCGGGGCGCTGCGCGGGGCCTCGGGCATGGACAGCAAATTCTCTTCTGACTACGACCCGAAATCCGACGTGCAAGTGGGCAATGAGGACGGCCGCGATGACTGGGACGACGCCTTGGAAGCTTTAAGGGATAGGGCCCGTTACAGGCAGCAGGGTGCGGATAGGTTACGCGAGGCCGGCTTTAATGAGGACCAGATCAAGAAGTGGGAGAAGGGCGGCGAGAAGGGCATCGATGACGTACAATGGACAAAGGCTGGGGAGAGGCGGGATTGGGATCGCGGTAAAAACGACGGTCGTGAGGTCGACGAGTAATTGCGCCACGCAGGAAATCATGACCAGGAACGCTGGCGACAAGAGGTTTTGTCGGACCAGAGAACGTTTGACTGTGCATTTGAAAGATGAAGTGACCAGCCAAGTACTCAACCCTTCCCGGAATGTAGACTAATGAATGTCTCAGCCCGGGATGTCTGTCCTACAACGACATGTCCTGTAGCAGCTCGCTTCTGTTCGCCATCGCGGTCAAACAATCCAGTCCTACTGGCTTGATCAAGACAATATTAAAACAGGATGATGCAGTCAGTCGTGTATTTTTGTTAAGGGGTTGATGAGCACTGACACTGACTACATGTTAGCCACAAGGGCCAGGGTACGTACTACTCTTCAAAGAAAGTACCTGCCTGTCAGAGTGCGGCGGGCGGGTTCTGGCCACGCCAGCTGCCACGCAACGGGACTGTGCCAGGCTTTGTCTTATTAGCGCAATGACGTCGCGCGCCCGTCAGAACTCAGAAGTGTATTTGGAGAAATCGATGGAAAAACCGCGACTCCACGCGCCAGCGCAGCACCCGGGAATCCACCCGCATACAGCATCGGACCTGCTGTAGAATTTGTTCCCCATCACATTCCCGCGACATCCAACCTCGAAGGCAGGACCTGGTATTTGCCGTCAGAAACAGACAGCCACAGTGCAGCACCTCAAGAGACAGCCAAGATGGTATACGTGCGCCAGGACAAGCTTCCTGGCCTCAAGGAGTACAAGTACTCGGGCGTCGATCGCTCGCTCGTGTCCAGGTACATTCTCAAGCCATTCTACACGAATGTGGTCATCAAGTGCTTTCCCATGTGGATGGCGCCCAACCTGATCACCCTCACCGGCTTCACCTTCGTCGTCGCCAACTTCTGCACGCTGCTCTGGTACAACCCGACCCTCGACCAGGACTGCCCGACATGGGTCTATTACAGCTGGGCCATCGGCCTGTTCCTTTACCAGACCTTTGATGCCGTCGACGGCTCGCAGGCGTGAGTATTCTCGGTGGCCGTGGAGCCTTGATATCACACAGTGAGGTCGCGCTGACTTTGCTCTCGTCCGTCCAGCCGCCGAACACGACAAAGCGGCCCGCTCGGGGAGCTGTTCGACCATGGCGTCGATGCGGTCAACACTTCCTTGGAAGTCCTTCTTTTCGCGGGAAGCCAGAACATGGGCCAGGGATGGACAACAGTAGCAATATTGTTCTGCTGTAAGTCGCACGACGCAAGCGATTCTGTTCGTTCCTACCAGAGGCGAATGGTTTCAGGGCACAATACGCGATCCCAGCTGACCTGTATTACCACAGCGCTCCTTACCTTCTACGTCCAAACCTGGGATGAATACCACACCAAGACCCTGACCCTGGGCATCATCAGCGGGCCCGTCGAGGGCATCTTGATCATCTGTGTAATCTACGCCATGACCGGCTTTCTCGGCGGCGGACACATGTGGACTTACTCGGCCCTCGAGACCATCGGCGTTCCTCACCAGCCCTGGATCCCCGATATTGTCTACAACATGTCCTTCTCGCACTGGTACATGGTCCAGGGCTTGGTGGTGCTCTGCCTCAACACCGTTGAGTCGTGCCGCAACGTCATCAAGGCGAGACGAGCCCGCGGCGACCGCAGCCGGTACGCGCTGGTAGGTCTGGTGCCTTTCTTTGTCACCTGGGCACTGATCGTCGTGTACCTGCTCCTGCAGCCCAACATTCTGCACAACCACCTGGTCCCCTTCGCCATGTTCTGCGGCATCGTCAATGCCTACTCTGTTGGTCAGATGATCACGGCACACCTCGTGAAGCTCGAATTCCCATACACCAATGTCCTTGTGTTGCCGTTGGCATACGGCGTCATCGACTCTCTGGGCCCGTGGTTGCAGTTTGAGTTCGGACGCCCATGGCTCGGTTGGCCCAGTGCACTTGGCGATGATGTGTACCAGGTGGCGTACATGTTCCTCATGCTGGGTGTGTCAATTGGTGTGTACGGCTCATTTGTCGTCGACGTCATTGTTACTATCTGTGACTACCTCGACATCTGGTGCCTGACGATCAAGCACCCATATGTGGAGCCCCAGGCGAACGGGAAGAAGACGAAATGAGCAAATAGCCGAGGCAGCAATGTGGCAGGACCCGTTTGACACGCGATATCGGCCTTTTTTTTTTGGCTTTGCAAACTAAATTATGGGCATGAGTCACATTCAATGTTGGTTTTGCAGTCATGCCAATTAATAACCGGCGTCTTTGGACTGAGACTTGCTGATCGCCGACGAGGGAACGATAATGGGTTATATACGAGATATCATGACTTGGTGCGCTGGGGCTGACAACGCATACATGGCTTCACGCGAGGGAAGTGATGGGTGGTAATTGTGGCGTCCGGCTCATGAAAAGGGGCTATGGGAGATCTTGGGTTCTGCTTAGGTAGAGGCACGTGGGGTGGGTCTTGTTCTTGTCGAGCGGATTTCTGACTTATGATACCACCTCATACGAGACGAATGCCATCCTTATTTCAACGAGACGACCGATGGTCACACAGTCTTCCCTCACCCGTTACAGAACCACAGTGTATAGAAGTAAAAAGAGGATACATCATAATTCGGCTCCGCTCCACAAGAAAGAATTACGCTCAAGAGAATTTTGACCCAGCCCAATATCAAGATTTCCCAAAGAATATGCCCAAATACAATACTCGAAAACGACTCGAGTACTGCGAGATTCCACGCCCTTGACAATCAATCCTGCTGCTCCCGTGATCCCATCCCCACCCTTCAGAGCCGTCCACGAGCCAGGTTCTAGGCGTGCAACAAAGCCATGTGTTTCCCATTCCCATGCTTTCTTTCCGTCCTGGCAAATGGATCGCACGTGTGCGTTAATACTCTCCTCGAAACATTCGGACGACCACAGTTGGACAACGGCCCACGTTCACGCTCTGGTGCCGATTGGCTGTGTGTGTGTGTGTTTTACTTCTAAAAGCCCTATCCTGAAAGGTCCAAGCGCCTTGCACGCCCACGTTGATTATGAGGAGATCACCGGAAACCACCCCCGACCGCTCTCCGGCGGCAAACGCCTCCCCATTGCTGCGACTTCAGAACTCCCTGCAGGCCCGGTACGAGTGGGGTCTGCGGCGGCCTGTTTCTGGCGCGCGCTTCAAAGCAGCTCGTCGCTCCCGGAGGCGACACTCTCCTCGATGGCCTCGAGGATGGCCTTCTCCTCGAACACAGGCCCCTGCCCGTCACATTTGGCTAGGTGCTTCAGCCGGTTGCTGATGTCGGCGATGTCAACCAGGCCCCTCTTGTACAGGTCATGGCTGATGATGTAGTCCCACGTCGCGCCGGCCGCGTAGAGCCTCTCGCCGCTGTCGCTGGTGACGATGCGGTGGCTCGGCGTCTTGTTCGGGTGTTGGGACAGAACGTTCGTGTAGAAGTCGGTGGGGTTGTACTGCAGAGGCCCGGTCGTGACCGGCGCGCCGCCGTGGCCGGGAGAGTGGCCACCGTTGATCGAGGAGGTTGCCTTGAGGATCTCGTTCTCGGTGCTCATCTTCTGGAGGTCGCGCTTCAGCTTTTCGTTCTCGGAGGCGGTCTCGTGCTGTGCGGCTTCCAGCGAGGCGAGTTTCGCCTCTAGGTCCTTGACATGCCGCTCTTTTCGTTCCCTGAATGCTCGCTGACTGCAAGTGGGAACGCAAAAGTCAGCACACGTGTATGCAAGTTACCAGTGACACAACATGGCAGTGGAGAATCCTCGTTGCCGACTTCAGGAGACGAGATGCACAGGATGTGTCGGCTCGTGCCGGGCAGGGTTGGGTTTGCGGCAGCACTCACGCAGCACGATTCTGAGCCTTGCGCCTCGACTGGGCGGGTGTGAGGTCATCTTCCTCTGCCGAGTTGGAACCTTGTCGGCCAGCATCAGGATCGGGAATTGATTCGAGCTTGGTGCTCAAGGACAATCCATCGGCCTGTGCTGGCTTGACCAAGGCGGCGGCGGCGGCGGCGGCGGCGGCAGCGCCATCTAGGCCGCGGTGCGAATGCGAATGGCCATTGTGGACGACGGGATGTTGGTTTGGCGGCGTTGGAGGCCCAGGGAAGGCAGGCGGAGGGTTGAACTGGGCTGCATAGTGGTCAAAGTTCTGGAATTGCTCGCTGGGGTATTGATCGAAGGCATCCTGAGTAAGAAATGTGTAAGCCAGGCGAGCCAGCAACAAGAGGCGCTAGTGATGTGGGCTGCAGAGGCAGAGGACATATGGAGCAGGCCATTGAAAGAGCCGCAGCATGTATACACGTACACGGGATACGGCGACAGACGGTTGCCGGAGACTTACCGGGGGCGATGTGGTGTTGAAGTCGTCAGAGCCGGCCGAGTTGGAATGCGAAGGCGTCAGAGGCGGGATGCTGATGGGGAACTGGTGGTAGGGCGCCTGGGCCCCCGCAAAGTAGGCTGCCTGCGAGTAATCCATGTTTGCCCACGAACCAAAGGCTCTAGGATATAGGGTGACGTCTCTGGGCACCTCCTGTCTGCAAGAAAGGTTGAGTGATGAGGCGTCGCGAGAAAGCCGTCCTTGACGACAAAGAGAGGCGGATATTGCTGGTCGGCGATCCGTCCGTCAATCCGTCAGTCCGTCAGTCAGTCAGAAGCAGCAGCAGACCGAAGTACGGCTAGATGTCCGGGGTAGGACTGCAAGTGGTGGGGAGGGAGGGATGGTTTGTTACTGTGGTAATCTATGCTCTGGGCACTCTCGACTTATTAGATATACACTGTAGGTACGGAGTACGTAGACTACTCCACCACCCCAGCCCGTACGCCGGCACCCTGGAAACTAGGAGAAACCACCATCCAACCTTAATTAAACCCGCCCTGTGCTGCTTGCTCCTTGCTCCTTGCTCCTTGCTCCTTGCTCCTTGCTCCTTGCTCCTTGCTCATGGACTCGGTTCTCAACTCGGAGCCCTGAGCCTCGACAGTTGCCCGCGCTCAACTTAGAAGTCTGGGTCAAATCAACGGCTGCCTGATGCAGTGATGCCCCCAAGTCGGAGGAAGTACTGTGTAGATTTCGCCACGCGCCTGGAGCTGTCCTGGACGCTGCTGTGGTCAGCCAGCCGCCCGCAAGGCACGTTCCCCGACAGGATTCTAATACCCCTGTGCGCGCCACACAGTGGACCGTGTGAACTGACTGACGGGCACGTGTTTTGGCCGCCTGCACCTAACCTAGAGACACATACGGAGTACAACTGCCATCCAGGTCTCTCAGCACGGCGCCCTCAAAGTCAAAGTATGAAGCCCCTCTTCACCGTGCAATGCAGCACCCGTGGATCGCATGTCGCTACTGTGTTGTGGTAAGGGAATCTGACTGCGTGTAACCTAGGCTCCTCCGCCTAACACGGTTGTCTGTGGTAACCTTGCCTGGATCCATTGATGTGCTGTAGCAGCATGTGTTTTTCTTTTTCCCCCTTTTTTGCCCTGGTATGGTTTGTTTGGCAAAGGTCCCTAAACCTTGAAGCAATTCAGTCATGTTAGTGACGGCGCCCGGTTTGGTGGGGCCTGTGGCAGTCAAACCATCAGTGAGTTTGATCAACTCAGTCGCCTAGGTGCCAGGAATCCTAGCCGTCCCATCTTGAAGCCACCCCCTGGTGCTGGAACACCCCTACAGCACCTTCATTTTCACTTTCCCACGCCGCATTTTGTGGCGGAGTCTCGGCCATCTATCGCTTACTCATACACCTCGACAAGCTCTTGCGCAGAACGACAATATGCGGAAGCAATGGCGGCTCGATGCGCCAGGATGCGGAAACTGGATGAGGATGCTCACCTGAGCCTGAGAAAACACGCTCTGTCTCCCCATGGATTCTTTGTCCTATCAGTGATAGCAGACATATTCCATTGCAGTATTTTTAAGCAAGACATATTCTCTGAAAGAAAGACTCCATGCCCAGGTGGGCAGGAGGGTTCCTCTATTGCTGTGCTGTTCAGTCAGGAGACTACCAGTCGGGTCGTGACCATCCTAGGCATGGAAGCATGGCCTGCTCTGCTGGGACCCCAAAGAAAGACCACCGATGTGAGGACCAGTACATAAAGACAATTGTAATGTTGGTAATGGAACTGAACCACACAGTGGACTGGCTGAAGTCTGTCCGAGTGTCAGCAACTAACTCATGGGACCAATTTGGAGGCGAGGTGACAGCATCAGCTTCTATGGTCGTGCCCTTCCGTAGGGCGGTGCTTATGGGGGATAACAGTCCATTGCCTAATGCTTTATCGATGCTTTATCGATACTTTATCATTCCAGATGTCTGTCACTTTCACCCTCTCATCTGTCTCGTTTGTGACCCAGTTTATGTGTATCCAGGTCACCTGAGCCTGTACTGTTGGCAAGTGTCAATGATACTGCTTCTCTAGCACATACTTCATGCACTGCGGTCAATTTTTGGCTAGCTTGTACCAACCTGGGAATTTTTGATGGGTTTGTATTCTTGCACGATAGCTTGGATACATGTGCTTTTGCTTGTACACATGTGTATGTGCTGTTGGGCGTCTTTCCTCTCCACCAAAGCCGGCAAAAGGCAACATTTGAAGTCATCTGTTGTCAAGGTGGGTTGTACTCTAGAGGGAATCGCGAGAGGGGCTGCCTCCAAGGAGGTTTTAGCCAGCGGAAGGGGTTGGGCGGCAAAGAGGCAGATGCTACCAAATGAGGCAGTGTGAACTCGATGTAGAGCTTGTGGTTGAGCTGCCAGGCACGGGAACAGTGCCAATATGGAACATGAAGGCTTCAATGAAAAGCCAGGGATGGTTTTCTCCCCATCTAATTCACTGATAGCCCAGAAAATTACCACTTGGGCTCTGACTGGCATCAATGGTTGAGGTGGACATGGGCATTGGTGGCTCAAGGCCAACCAACTCACTCACTCACTCTTACTTCCTTCCAACTGCAGTGACAACTCTCTTTGGAAGTCACCCAAAGGGAAAGCACACACCAAGCATTGTTGGAAGGCAGACTCCACAGCTCTCTTTTCAATTGACACTTTGGACTTTAGTATTAACTTCTCCTGTACCTAGGTACCTAGGTACCTATCCACCTGGGCAGGTACGTACTCACTCAACCCAAGCATCCAACTACTCCTTAAGCAAGCATCTATGGGTACTATTCCCTCGATATCCTTCTTGTATCTTTCTCAAAGATACAGCAATCAGCCAGCCAGCCAGCTAGCCAGCAGTCAATCAGCCACGTACTGTCGTCCTTTTCCTTTTCCCTTCCCCTCCCACTCCCCATTCTCTCTTCTGCGGTGGCTCACTCCATTCTAATATTGTCTGTCCCCACTTGAAGGAGCCTCCTGTTCTCTGTTCGCCTTTGGTCGGTGCTTGTCAGTGACTCTTTCCACCTTCTATTCAGTTTTCCCTGCCAACTTGTCATTCTCTGTCGCAGCAGTTGTGTAAGTTGCAATGGCCGTTTGAGCAACAGGAATCCCACTAAGAAAAGGTGGGAACAGCCAGTCCCGAGATCAGAACATGGCAACGCCCATGTCTACCTCCAGCACTACAACCGTCCCTCCCAAGGGACAATCTGCACAGAAAACAGTCTACACAACGGCTGGCACTGTCTACAATCCCACGGCTCCTCCCCTCCAGCCACCTTCTCGTCGAGGTCGTGCTTCGAGGTGGGCTCCCCCTTCTCCAGCAGAACTGGCTCTTTTGAACAAGTCTGTCCTTGCCAGCTTTCCTTACAAGCCATACCGCTCTCCTCCCACCACGGCCTCGAGCCTAAAACACTACACTCCCCTTCAGCAGAATAGCGATCGCGCCGCTGAGCCTCTCATGAGCACATCGGCCTCAGGACGAACCCTTTCCGAGTCCTCCTCCACCTTATCGCTCAACAGCGCGCCATCGCAAGGGAACACAAACATACTCAACACCAACGGCCGTTTTCTCGACGACATGCGTCTCACAGATGATGAAAAGGACGAAGAGGAGCTGTCCAGAATGAGTAACCTTCCTGTGCGAACAATCACCAACCTGGCCTCCTACCCAAACCCGTCCCAGAAGCTGGCCCAGAAGGCTCTCGATCGCGCGCGGGAGACCTTCAAGACCGCCGCAGAGACCGATCGGTCTTCGACGCCCGGTTTATCCCAGCAGGGTGCCCATAGGCGGGAGGGACCCGGGGCCAGATCAACTTCTGCCAGTCTAGACCGAGATGTTCCTGCGACTTCTGGCTGGATCATGAAGTATGACCATTTGAGCAACACCGCCAGATCGAGTGTTCTATCCAGTGGCCCGGGTGCGCCCCAGCCGTTGACCGCCGGACCACCAGGTCAGAGACAGTACAAGCCTTCCACTTTGGAGGCTACGTTCCGAGCTTTGCAGTCGGACACTCAGAAGCCTTCCTCCTCCACCGACGAGAGCATGCTCGGTAATAACCCCTTCTCTATGAACATGGGAAAGCTAGAGACAGTCGCCGGGCCGTCTCGACCTCAGTCGCCCCGTCAGGCGCCCCTGCCTGCCAAGGACTACTTCGAGTCTTCCACGTCGGCTGCCAATCCCACAACCACCATGGCCCTCCGGTATGAATCCACCCAACCACGTCGACGCACGCACGATACGCTCTCTGCTGAAGCAGTCAGAGGATATTTTCCTGATGGATTCCCTTCAGATATTGGTCCACCAACGGTTCCAATGCTTTCAAGCAGCACTGGACGCCCAGAGGGCCGCTTTCCTCCCACTCCAGAGGAGCTTCAGTTGAGGGACAATCGCTCCAAAGTCGCCTTTTACAGTGCCTATCAGGACATGACAAAGACTCTGGACATGAGAATCGCAGAGGCGCAGAGAAAGCTTCAAGATCTCGACCTCGGCATCCATAGCACGCGCGAGCGTACCGCAGCTCGCATTGCAGAAATTGAAGTCCTCCTCCACTCTTCCACGCTTGGACAACCAAGGGATGACATTGATGTGGAAGCCGCAAATAGGTTGCCAGCCCATGAGGCAGCCACACCGCTTATCAACATGGCCTTCTCGACTCTGCTCAATTACTGGGCCGATGGTCGGCTCATGGGAATTCCGACCGGCTTCGGAAACACGGGGCACAAAAAGATCTAAGCCTGCTACCATAACACTAACGCTGGCCTCAGAATGGACGGGCTGGTGGAGTCAATAGGCATCATGCGGAGGGCTGACGGGAGACACTTGTGAGGATAGTTGAAGGGTGAAGGGGAGAAACTGCTTGATGTCCCTAGGGACATCATAAAAAGTTGTTGGTCATGAGGTACTGAGGGCACAGGCTCTTTTGGCACAAGGACACCGTGGTAGAGATGGGCTTTTTGGGGCTTTCAAACGTTTTGATGGGCCATCAGGACACAGCGTTCAAAAGCCGCTGGGCATGAGAAGCGCTAATCAGGGCTGGATGAGAGCTTCACTGCTCCATCTTGCCCGAACCCCTTCACGCTCTCCAATTTGGAAAAGGTGGGTCAATGTGGCTGGAAAAAAACAAGGGCAGCTGGAGGAATACGGACGAGCAAATAGAAAACAGAAAGCTTACAGAAACCCTCGCACATGATTTGAGACTGTCGCTCCGATGAACATCCACCCGGAAGTCCACCGTCCCAGGACTATTACATTTACCTAGGCATGTAGAGGATTTTCTTATGGATCGTCTGCAGTACGTGCCAGCATACCTACTTTAGTAAGTAGGTAGTGCGGAGTGATTAGCATCTACTGTAAATAACTTGTCCCACTGCCCACATACAACGGATAGTACATTCTTCTCAGTTCGACAGTTTAAGTAAGGCACGTGCAGCCATTCAGTGACACGTCTCGAATCACATTGAAGAAGAAAAAAAGAAAAAAAAAGGATTTAAAAAGGGCCGATTGAAGTAGGTCATAGTCACACAGGACACACCTTTGTGCTGTCACTTCAAGCATTCCATTCCAACCTACGGACGAGACGAGTGGATCATACCCCACCAGCGGCCCACTGCGATTGATGCACCCCCCGCCCCTCGCCCCCCGCCCCCAAACATATTGCAGGTACTCACTCCTGCATGAAGAATCGGTCATCATTTTTTACCTGGGCCCCCGATAAACTACTAAACTTGGTCTCGTTTTTCTCGAACCTGTCTACCTGTCTGTCGCACCTCGGATCCTCGAGTCTCTCCAGGAGCTCATGAGCAGCACCGTATTTCCAGCCAACTTTTCCAACCCCATACTACCCCTACTTTCCTTGCGCGTGCGAAAAATCCGATGCCCTTCACTTCCCGCGCGTATTTGAGAGACGAGAGTGCTTGATTGTCTAACCCGCCTGTGCCTAGTTCGTGCTCTTTCTTCTTGATATGGAAATCGTAGAGGCTGACATGCCTCCCAGAATGAAGAAGACCAGAAGCAACAAATAAGGTTTCATTTCGAGTATAATCCACAAAGTAGTCTAGGTAAGGTTGTACTGCCTAAACTGTCCGGTGTCGTACGTAGGAGAAAGAAAGAAAAAAGTGAATGGGTATGTATGGGATCCAAAGCCGGTGCCAGCGAATATGCAAGGTGGTGCCGGGAAGTCGGTATTCAAGTTGAAGTATTGGTCGAAAGTACGCCCCCTCGTCGTGGGGTCTGATGCATCATCCCTTTGAACGCCAACGTTGATGGATTTTTCAAGTAAAACGGAAAATTGAGAAACGCCTGTCGTAATTCCGCATGATGTTGTCCAGCTTGACCTTACTTTAAGCCCGACACTTGGCAGGACAGAAACCTAGAAGCTTCAAAAAGCGGAACGAGTTCGCCAGGCGAGCCGAATGGGTATATATATGTGGCCCTGGCTAGGAGCTGATTAAGACCGAAGTAAACAGCGGACCTGAGCCAAGTAATGTGTCCAGACAATGTTCCTGAGATGCAGATGATATGATATATGAGCCAAGCAACCGAGGTCTATGGTCAAGGTAGAAGAGACGCTGGCGAGAACCGTGGAGTGAATGGAAGGCCAGCAGTGGCACTTGATGAGAAGCTGATCATATGCCTCCGTGATAAGGGTCACCGCCACGACGAGGCCCGCGGTTTTCACGGCCAACCGCTCCGGTTAACATGAAGTCGGGGTTTCCGTCTAGTAGGACATCACGGGGCGGCTGTACTGGTCGCCGGGGAGGCATTGCCCCGAAGCCGCCCATCATAGCTGGCGGTGGATTGTTCCCAGGCCAGTTGGGATTAATACCTCGCTGCGATATCGAAGTGAACGTTGATCGTTCAGACTCGGCGGGGCTGCGGGCTCCGTCAGGAATGCTGTCATAAGAGTTGTCAGTCTCGAGAGCCGGAGGTGTCGGTCTTTGAGCGGGAGTGGCCACCATTGGAGGTTCTGCAAAGCGAGGGTCTATGTCTTCGACATAGGATGTCTCTTGCGGAGCCGGACGAGGACTTCCGGTATTTTGTCTTGGATTGGCCGCTGGGGGCCGTAGTGGAGACGGTACTGCCGACTGATGTTGTGCGGCGTTCTGATTCCACCCGGTGCGTATCGGGACGTATTGGCTTTATAGTTTTTAGCACTTGTCATTGCACAATTGAACACAGGCAATACAGTCATCACTTACTCTTCCGGCTGACTATATCGGCTGGTCTCACTCAGGACAGTATCGTGACGGCGAGCTGTTTCCCGCCCTTGCTGCAATCCCACCATTCCTGCAATGTCGGCATCGCTGTCGCTGAGACCAAAGCCCTGTTGGTTGTGTGAGGGGCTACCAGGCGCACGCATTGGTGAAGCCCGCCCAGATACGTTGCCCTCGGCCCCAGGCAACGGTGGTGGCGACTCTGCTCTTGGAAGGTCGCTCTCTCTGCCGGGTGTGTACGCTTCGTAGCTGTTTCCAGTCGAGACGCTCGGCATAGATGGGTTCAGGTTGTTCATCTGGTAGCCAGGCGCTGACGGAGGACCCGGAGACTGCTGGCGGGCGCCGTAAGGACCACCGTAATCCGCAGCGGGTGAGCCCCTGCGGTCGTGTGGGCCAGAGTCATAGCTTGGGGGCGGCGGGGGCGGGCGGCCCCCTCGCATCATAGGCCCGCCGTAGCCACGTGGTGGTGGTCCATAGCCCCCTCGGTTCGGAGGCGGCCCGTAGCCCCCTCGGCCACCTGGTGGGCCGTATCCTCCCCTCCCTGGGCCGGGGCCATATCCACCTCTTGGAGGGCCATACCCGCCGCGGCCACGGTAGCCCCCAGGGGGCATGCCACCCCGACCTCGAGACCGTTGGGTTTCCGCAGATGGTCTCCGCATGCCATAAGCATCAGGAGGCGGGTTGATAGGGTTACCGAACTGATCCCTCGATGGGGCGCGGCGAGGACCGGGGCCGATAGGACCGTTGTACATGGTCTCGGTGTTGTTCAACTCTATAGGCACGTTGTTTGGTGACCTATTAGAAGGGCTGCGCGCTGTCAAGGGGATACGCTCATCGCTGATGCGGTCATCCTTGTTTTCGAATGAGGTGAAGACGGGCAGCTTGTCATTGGCAGCTCCATTTGCCCCGCTGACAACAGGCATGGTGGGCTGGGCGTTGGTCGGCATGGGCGCCTCCTTGGCCTGCCGGTTATAAAAATTCTCTCCGCTCATCTCTGCGTTCTCGTCGATCCTCTTCTTCCTGGCCTTCCTGTTGACAATTGTCCTCCGCATGGCACAAGACACCAGAGTGCTCAATGCCACCAGGATAGTTGCTGCAAGGACGAGGTATGAACCAAAGGCCATGTGCGGGACGAATAGTAGAACATCGATGAGGAAGGAAAGCAGACAAACAATCAAGTCGATGATACTGAGGATGAATACTAGAAGTAGATATCTAGACGAGTGAGAGGGCGAGTGAAGGTGAGATACCAGAGCGAGAACAGACATGACGAGAGTGATCAAGGCAGCCACCGGATGCACGATGAGTATGGCCGACAGTGTCGACCTCGTCGAGCTGGGCAGGTCGAAATCACCTTCGCTGCCATTCTGGTTGATTGCAGCTGCGGGCCGGTTCAGTATTCCGAGACAAGCGGTGGTGGGGCCAGGGGCAGCAGTAAAAGGCTGGCTCTGAACTTACAAGTGTCGTAGCCTACTTCGATGGGACTGCATGTGGTGCCTCTACACCAGCCAAAGACACCGAAACTGATGCCGCCGAATTCGCCAAGCGGTATCTGCTGGATGATCGGGGTCGACAGGACCGAGATCAGGAGCAGGCCAAAAGCGAGGAGGAGCAGGATCGATAAGGGGGTTGCCGGTCGCAGCATCGTGGCACAGGTTGGGCCGTCGGCTCGAGGCTCAGATGGGGTTGGAAGAACCGGAGGGCCGGGCCAGCGCCGTCAAGACGCGGCAAGAAAGGTGGACGCCAGTGAATCTAGAATCGGGGCGAGGTTCTATCGCAAGCGGTGGGTGTTCTGGGCTGTAACGGGGTGTGGAATCGGAAAGGCGGTGGTGAGGGCAGCGCGTCGCGATAACATGGAGAGCGCTTCTTGGTTGGATAATTTGATAAGAGACTGCTTGTGCTGGCCTTTGTTTTGCAACGACTTTGTGGTAGAGGAACACTGTGGCTCCGATGTGGTGAATTGAATGCTGCGTACGGAGTAGAGAAGGGCGGCAGAGATAGAGAGCGAGCGAGCAAGAGTCGGGAGTCAAACTGGGGCTGTGTGGTTTCGGTTTCGCGTTGCCTCCCCCTTGCGATCCCACACTGTCTTGTTTGGATTGCCCGTGATGCAGCAGCCTCCTGGGAACGACGTGTGTGCAAGAAGCCTCGGGGTCGCTCTTCTGCAACGGCAACGGTGACCAAGGAAATCGAGAGCGGGTGGCTTGTTGGACAAACTCTCGTCGTCGTCGTGGTCGTGGCCGGGGGAGGAAGGAAAGAAGATTAGGAGTGTGTCACAGATGGCGCAAGGCCCTAGGGGACGGGTGAGTGCAACTGGGACAAGTGGGTGCCCGGCGTGCTACCAGACTCAATGCGGGACTATTCCCCAGCGGGTCCAGGTGGGTCAGGACCCTGGTTGAAGCCCAGGTGTCCTTGGATGTCGTACCGCGCGCGGTAAATTTAGCAGGGTGAGTTAGAGATACACTCTGGGACGTAATCTAGAAACATTCTTTCTCTCTTTTTGCGTAAGAAGTAACTGTTGCCTGATACCTAGGTAGGTAACAGCAGGTACGGCTCTATAACTAGAGCCTTGCCTCTCTCTGAGATCTGAGAGGAATTACGAGTTCAGAAAACAAGCAAGCCAATCAAGCAGTTCTCCTGGTAGGTACCCAGCCTCCAGCAAGCCAGGATTGCAGTTCACAGTGTGGCGGGCGGGTGCATTGGGAATGTAACCAGTCCAGTAACACGCCCTCGCGGCGCGGCCCAGGAAGACAGAACTAAGATTCTACAGTAGATTCATGTCCTCATGTCCTCCCGAGGACCTGTCCACAGCGTCGTCACACCTAGGCACTCTTGACCGACAGACAACAATGCAGTGTGGCTGGCTGGCTGGCATGGCTGGCATGGCATGGTAGCATTGGGGAAACCACTCGGACCTGTTGCTTGCTGCATGTCCTTACCATGTTGCTGTCGACGCTTCTCACCCCGGAGAGAAAACCCAAACAGGGCGGCCAGAGGCAAGCCACACGTACTCTGTACTCCGTACCACGCCTGGCTGCTGCGCCCTGTCAATCACGTCACTGAGTGTGGAATTCGTGAGAACGAAGGCAGTACCCACGGCTGCACGGCTGCACGGCTGCACGGCTGCACGGCTGCACGGCTGCACGGCT
>MAVT02000194.1:0-45268 GCA_001702395.2 Diaporthe helianthi | reverse complement strand
GTATATAAATAGGGGTAGTCCCCCGAGCTAGATGTCTAGAATAGGCTAATAGAACCAAGCGTTCCCTGCTACTATTCAACAAGGGGAACCCCGAGAACCCTCGAGCCGATATCTCCGCTGGATCAGCGTCCACCGCCACCAAGTCGGCCGGTTCAGCTACCACCGAACGTACGCCCGAGGCTGGGGATGCACAACGTCCTAGCTCCGCGCCTACGACCATGACCATCGCAGCAGTCAATGCCACGCCAGGCCACCGTCTGCGCGATGAAGCGGACGACACCGACCCAGCCGTCATCCCCAACAGTGTACCCAGGTCACTGGGGCTCAGGCTGTACGTGTCACACTTTCTGTCGACTTGGAACTCGCGTGTCTTCGAGTTCGGCGCCGCCCTCTTCCTGACCTCCATTTTTCCGGGGACGCTGCTGCCTGTCTCGATCTACTCGCTTGTGCGCAACGCCGGCTACATCATCTTTGCACAGCCTGTCGGTAACTGGATCAACAAGGGGGACCGGCTCAGCCTCATCCGGGCGAGCATCATCGGCCAGAGGGTCCCTGTCGCGGCGAGCTGTGCTCTGCTCTTGGTGCTTTTGTTGAAGAAAGATGAGCTGGGGTCCAGGAAGAACACTGGCGTGTTTGCTGTTGTTGTCGTCCTGAGCGTGGTCGAGAAGCTTTCGGCGACTCTGAACCTGATCTCAGTGGAGAGAGACTGGGTAGGTGACATCAAGAACTTAGGATGGTAAATTTTTACTCGTACCTAACCGTGTCAAACAGGTGGTCGTCATCACCGCGAACAACGAGGTTGAGCGTCGCAGTAAGTTCACCCAATCAAGTTTATATACACGGCATGGCTATTTGTGGCGTTGACATCAATGACCCCCCAGAAATGAACGCTCGCATGCGGCGGATCGACCTGTTCTGCAAACTGATGGGACCGCTGACCGTCTCCCTGGTCGCCATCGCCTCCACCGAGATCGCCATCTGGACGACCCTGGGCATGAACATGGCCTCTGTGATCGTCGAATACGTCGCTATCGAGCAGGTCTACAGACGGGTATCTGGCCTCAAGCGGATATCTGATGTTGCTGCTTCCTCCGACCGCCGTGGCTCGACTGCTTTGACCCAAGGCACAGACACACAAAGCAGGAACCGCCTACAGTCTGTTAAGCCCAAGTTGCTGAACAGCATGAGAGGCATACTGCCTATCGAGTCTCTTCCATTCTACTTCAGCCACCCGGCCTTCCTCGCCTCGTTCGCCCTATCGCTGCTGTATTTCACCGTCCTTTCCTTCTCGGGCCAGATGATCACTTACCTCGTCTCAGTCGGGTACACGCCCCTGTACATTGGTATCGCCAGGGTTGGCAGCAGCATCTTCGAGATCAGCGCGACATGGGCAGCGCCGTACCTGATGAAGAGGATTGGTGTTGTCCGCGCGGGCATCTGGAGCCTAGCCTGGCAGATGACGTGTCTTGCTGGTGTGCTGGCGTGGTACTTTTCCGATTTCGAGGGCAAGGGCACCAACAGCATCTTCTCGGCGACGGGGCTCGCTGTGGGTGTGGCGTTGAGCCGGATTGGGCTGTGGGGGTTCGACCTCTGCGCTCAAAACATCATTCAGGACGTAAGTGTTTTTCTTTCCACGTCCTGTAATACTACTTCCTCACCACACGAGGTACTCCAGAAGGACTCACATTGATGGTGAAACACAGGAGGTCGAGGACGACCACCGCGGCACCTTCTCCGCAGTCGAGGCGTCGTTTCAAAATCTCTTCGAGATCCTGTCTTACGTGACGACGATAATTTTCTCCCGGCCTGACGAGTTCCAATGGCCTGTCGTCATCAGCGTCGGTGCCGTGTACACAGCAGGCGGGCTGTATGCTTACTTCCTTCGAAAACGCCGGGGGCATTTATTCCACGCTCCACGCTGCGTGTGCATCAAGGCGTGATTCAGAATGAAAGAAAATAAAGAGAGAAAACTTCGAAAAAATGAGTAGAGTAATTTGTCAATGGAGGAGGAAAAGGATGTTTGCAGGCCAGGTTGGCCAAGAAGAATGGACTTTGTAGCAGATACAATGCCAGTAACACCAATTAACCAACATTTTTCAAAATATCCAAGAACCTGGAACGCCTATGTTCCATCTCCCATCTAACGTACTTAAGTATCATGGATACAATGTCGCCTCAAGTCTTGCAGTGTGCGAGAATTTCCTGATATCATTCCCTAGTTGATTCTAACCCCTAGGTAGGGCAGATTCCCCTTTGCTGGACAACAGTCTCGACTTCCCCAGTGTCAAGCATAGTACCATTGCACTATTTGAGCACAAGCGATGCCGGTATCTGCCATAGGTACACAGCGACTATATTGTGACACACAGGCTTCTCCTGGTTCATGTTGATTTACCATCAATAGAATCACTGAAATGCCGGACCAAGTAGCAGCTGTATTAACTAAAATTTCGGCGATGATAAAGGAGCGGGGAAGACCACTCCAGTCCATGGAAAAGTTGAAGAGGCTAGAGGATGTGTTGTAAGAAAAAAAAGGAAAAGAAAGAGAGAAAAAGAAAAGGAGGAAAGTACCTAGGCAGAGGCGCGCACTAAATCAACCATCTTAGACAGTAGTATTAATCTGTGCCTACCTAGGTAAGACATCAGGTTAATATCCGCAACGCCGTTTTTATATCCTGCACACTACATATTCGAGCCTAGCTAATAGCAACCTAGAGGAGAGCAGCACCTCTGGGTCCTCCAGGTCTGCCATAGACAAGGGTTGGACTTGTTCAGGATTAGGTTGCTCTTATCTAGTACCTACATTAGATAGTTATAAAAGAATACTGCAGGACAGTGTACACCAGCCGCATCTAAAACTTCTGAACAATTTGTGCTTTTCCACATTATCTTAATATGTTAACACTATGATCCCTTACATGGATTCACTCCTCTTGTTTAAGAGGTGGTGTTGGGCACCCAACATATAGAAGTAGATCTTGTAATATCATCACTTTGGCATTAAAGGTACCAGTAGGTAGTTATTAGTTGCTCCCTAGACGTTGCGAGTGAAAATCAGCACAACACTTTGAGCGATAAACTAGACCTGCTTGCTTGGTATCAAAGACCAAGGGCGCAGTTCAGGTCTACTCTCCCTACTAAGAAGCATGTTGGTTATGTGGACTGTCCATAGGCTAAGCTGGTGGCTAGACAGCAGCAATGTTGGTGTTGGGAGGGTCCTTTCCTGAAAGTTGGTTCCATGCTAATTATATGCGCCCTCTTTTATCTCTATTGGTTGGTGCTGCTTGAGGAATCACAGAGCTGTGGGGCGACCAAGGCAGCACCAGCCCCCGCCGTAGTATAAAGTCGATCATGCTGAGATCCTCCACTCAGTATTCCAAGCCCCATCATCACTCCGTTTAGTTTTCACCCAGACTCATCAATTACACCCATTCTCTCTATATCCACCACCATTCAACCCAGACCCTAACAATGAGTGTTACAACGTTTCTACGTAGCTTCAAGGTCCCGCTCCCTACTCAATGCCTTCCTACTTGCCAACAATGTCAACGAATCTGAGATGATCTGCTTTGGTATCCCACCCCTTTACCACAAGCCTGACCAGGTTACTACACTCCTACGTAATAAGCTCGGTAACGGAGACACCAAGACACGCGTTTTTGTCCCGTCACGTACCAGCTTCGACTTCGCAACCTCCGCCTACATTGCCTTTGATTGGACAGTAGTCGTTGCGCAGCGTAGGCTAGGCCCCCAGGACTTTATAAACGCCCCGCCCCCCGGCTTCGAGGACCTATGAAGGGAGATCCTATTGTACGCTAACGGGGCTGAGTCTCTTCCCGACGATGAGCGATACTAGAATGCAGTCTATATCGTCATTACCAACGAGCAGGGATACATCCCGCCTAAGCCTCGGCAGCAAATAGGGGTATGTAATTGAGAGACTCTTCAGCTCTATGTACCTAGAAACTCACTCTATTCCTTTTTATCCAACCCCCTTTCCGACTACAGAGCTACTTCTTTATGTACTAAATCGCGAGGTATTTTATAGAATAATAGTGAGCTACCGGAGAATATGTAAGAGTAGCAGACCTGTGCCGACGTCGATAGGCTAATGATTAATTGATCATACAAACGAACGGGCAAATACCGTTCCTTCGACGAAGCGGGACTGCATACTTTGTAGACCTTGTTAATTTTGCTCTGAAGGCCGACATTCTCATTACGATAAAGAAGAATTTTTTGCCGCGGTAGGTCAGCCTATCTGCAGAGGCACGAGACCAAAATTAATCGCCTCAAGTCCACATCAGACGATGCTACGCATGCAAAAGGGTAGGTTAGAGAAGGCATCTGCGCAGCTGCTCCACATTTAATAGCAATTCGAGCACACGTTTAGAGCTGCGAAATTTTAAAAATATCTCGTTATACTTCTGATCCTGATTTCTGGGTATATCTGCTGTTTGTAGAAACTTCGAGTCGTATGTCTGTTGGATAGTGTTGTATTTTAAAGCTGCTGGGGCTGAAAACTTCGTGCTAGACCGCGGCAACACACGTACTTACATCTAGGGTCTATACTAGCTTAGAATAAGACTCCTATTGTTAGAAATAGGGCGTTAAAGTTAATAAATCTAAAATATAATTATTTATATCTATATTTATTATAAGATTAAGTATTTATAAACCTAAACTTAAGATATATAAAATAAAATATAATTTCTAGTATATTAAAAGCTTATAATATAATCTTTTATAAAATAACCTTTGATAAAATAGCCCCCTTCCTTTTATAAAACTACCTTTAAGCTAATATAAAAAGTTTAATTCTAGAAATAAAGTAAAAACATTTTAATATAAAGTTAGAATATAAATAAGTAGCTAATATTACTTTACTTAAATATAAAAACATTATTAAAATAATTGTTATGTAATAAGTATACTTATTAATAACTGAATAATTTAAATGTCTTTTCACTTTTACTACCTATTATTATATAATTTGTAATAACTTACTAATTTTTCAACCTTTACAATATTTTAACTTTTAACTAATTAGTTTCAGTTTCTATTTATATATATTATACTTTTAATTAAAGTAGTAAAAATTAGTAATATTTACTAGGTTTTAAAAGTTTTTTTAATTTGAATTTATCTCTTTATCCTAAAATAAATTAAACTGATTTTTAAGGTAGGTTATTAAGCTATTTATTAATAAAAACCCATTTATTATATATTCTATACTACTTTTATTAACTTGCTTTAAAAACCTTTAGTTTTATTTAATTACTACTTTAACTCCTTTACTATATATTATAAGCTACATAACTCTAGGTGGTCTTGTTCTTAATCCGTGGACAACCCGAAGGCGTACAGTCCCTTCATACAGTGTATTGTGCCAGCAGCAGGTAGCTAAGTACCTAGGTAAGTAAGTAGACGCAGGAAAGCACGGCTGCTAGTTCGGCCGTCTTACCTCAAGTCCCAAGACACTGGCCCGACCCCGAGCACCGAGCAGCGTCAAGGCAAAATCCGACGATCAATGCATTCCACCTAATCGCCGTGCCGGTGGGGAGGGTGCGGAGATCATCTAGCCTGTGGTTTCACTGCATAAAAGTGTCCAATCGTTGCCTGAGGTCTTCCGACAACGCAGCAGTTTGATCTGGCACGAATGTTATTCCTGTTTCTGGCATGGCAATAGACGCCCACGTATAAAGAGAACTTGGGAATTGAGCTTGTTCACAGCAAAGTTTTACCACCATGCACTCCAACGAAACACCACTCAAGTCCAATATCCTCGCCCGATTATAACCAAAGTTCAACTTCATCTCAATCCTTCCAAGAAAACCAATGGCTCGTCTCAAAATCCTCATCTGTGGCGGCGGCATAGCCGGCAACGCCCTCGCCTTTTGGTTTTCCAAGACCGACCACGACATCACAGTGGTCGAGCGATACCCGGACCTCCGGGTGACGGGGCTGCAGGTCGACCTACGTGGACCTGGCATCCAAGTCCTCAAGCGCATGGGCCTCGACGAAGAATTCCGTGCCCACGCTGCCAAGGAGCGAGGCATAGAGTTTGTGTTGAGCTCCGGCAAGCAGTGCGCGTATTTCCCGGCCAATACAAGCGGAAAGGGTGCCCAGAGCTTCACTTCTGACTACGAGATCATGCGTGGTGATCTCACGAAGATGCTATACAATGGTTCGAGGTCAAATTATAGGTTTGGGATGTCGATTGAGAGCTACCGGGACGAGGGTGATGGCGTTGAGGTCGTGTTTTCGGATGGTACGAGCGAGCTGTTTGATCTGTGTGTATCCGTGCTATATAACCCAGCTCCCAGAGTTCTACCGCTTCGGAATTCTACGGCGAGGTCAATCAATGCTAATCTGTCCCAGGCTCGTTGGTGCCGATGGCCAGTGGTCCCGCACCCGCAACATGATGCTCGAGCCAGACGCACCAGACCCGATGCACTTCCTCCGCCACAACGTCTTCGTCGCCTACTACACCATGCCGCGGCCGAACAGAGTGGACGAAAAATACGACGCCACAGCCTACGTGGCGACAGGAAACCGGATAATCATGAATAGGGGGAGTGACCCAACCCAGATGCAAGTGTACCTCCAAGTGATGAAGGGGGCTGCCACGGGGTGGCTAAAAGAAGCGCACCGCGGCGGCGTCGAAAGGGAGAAGGCAGCCATGGCCGAGATATTCCGAGGCGCCGGCTGGAGGACAGATGAGCTGCTCAAGGGGATGGAGGCCTCGGACGACTTCTACCTCGAGCGCCTCGGCGTCGTCAAGCTCGACTCGTGGTCCCGCGGCCGGGTTGTCCTCGCTGGGGACGCCGCCCACTGTCCAACCGCGATGACGGGGATGGGCACCACTTCCGCCTTGGTGGGGGCGTATATACTGGCCGGGGAGATTGAGAAACACTGTGGAAGGTCTGGTGATAAGGATGGTCTCGCTGTGGCGCTCAAGGAGTATGACAAGAAGCTGCGGCCTTATGTGAATCGCGTCCAAAGGGGAGTTGTGGAGGGGACCATGTTCTGGGATCTTTGGCCTTCGTCGTGGTTTGGGGTCTTGATTCTTAATTTGCTTTTCAAGCTGGTGACGGTCATGAGGCTGGCATACATCGCGAGTTGGATTTTCCCGGAGGAGGACAAGGATTATTGGGAGGTCCCGGAGTACGAGAAGCTGTGTGGAATCGCGAAGTAGAATGCCTACCCGGATCTCATCATATACAGTAAACGTAGGGGGGAAAGATGTAGCCATCTCAAATCATTAAATCATTTTCTCTTCACTAAGCTTAGGAGCTCCAAGTGTGAACAAGAGTTGGCAATGTCGATATTTCTGCCTGCCATTTACCTATTAATAGATCTGGACGACACGAATTTGAATCCCTGTGGACAACCAATACTAAGACAATTTTATGCACTTGGACGCTCTAGGTCCATTCCAGCAATTATCTATACCGTGGACCACCCACCTTCGGCCACCCCCACCTTCGGACCACGTAAATTTCGGCCACGCCACACAAAGTGAAAGTCTTTAACTTACACCTATTTACTCAATTCTACAGTTATCACGAAGTTCTTATAGTTAATCTAAAGCTCTTTAATAGATCTACACATTCCAAGTGTTAAATAGTGTGCTGCGAGGTCTATTGGCGGTATAGCCTGGCAGAATTCCCTACCAATTGTATACCTTTCGAGATAGTAACTCTTATAAATTAAGGTTTACTTCTCTACTTTACTACTAACCCAATTACTTAGTATAGCGCCTAAAAAAAAGCTATATAGTAAATCAAAAAACTATAAATAATCCTAGATATACAATGTAGCATTTGTAGTTACAAACAAGGGCCTTACGCTTTATTTAGTAGCTAACTAGTTTGGCGTACCCAAGTTTATACTGTTAAAGTAAATAAAGAGCGCTAAACCCTTAAATAAGTAAATGCAGCTTGCTTAACGTCTTTTTTGTAACTAAGAGAAAAATATTGTTAAATAGATTTTTTAGCAAGAAAAATTAGGCTATATACCAAGTAGTTTTTTTGTTTGTTCTCTTGTTACATTAATCCTTAAGGAAAATAGTAATGCTTAGCCCTTAGGCAAGAATTAGCTTAATAGCTTTAAAAAAAGATATCTAGAGATTATTTCAAAGTTGAGTAAAAAGCAAAAAGCTTTAAGGTTTTTATTATTTACTCCCAAAGCAGTTAACTAGTATTTTAACAAGCTAAAAAACTTTAAATAGATTAAGCCTAACTTAATAGTTAATGTGGATAAAGGAGGAATTATAGAGGGCAATAGTAGGTTTACCTCTTACTCTTTTACTAGAAAACACTCTTTTTAACTTACTCTATTTATAGCCTACAACAAATTTGTACTAAGAAGTACAAAGAAACAGTTTGTTGCTATAAAAGAAAACGCCACCCAAGCAATAGTTATAGTTATCAACTTTGTAACTGCAACTAGCTACTATTTACCTCCTAGGCTTATATTTAAAGGCTTTAACTTCCAACAATAGTAGTTTACAAGAGAATTTAAAAAAATTATACTACCAAAATGGGGTTTTAAAGCCTCTTTAAACGGCTAAACAAGCAATAAAATTGCTATCAAATAGCTTATTAGTATTTTTATACTAGCAATAAATAAAATTCGAAATTACAACAAATCCTAGGCTATTTTTTTAATTCTTAATAGCTACAATAGCTACAAAAGCATTAAGTTTATAACTATGTACTATAGGCACAATATTAACTCGTTGTAGCTACTAGCATATACTTCTTACAAGTTATAGCTTCTCGACAATGGTGTATTTAGTATACTTAAAGGGGCATTTAATAGTAAAATAAAAAAGCTATTTAGCTATACTAATTTAACTTTTATAGGTAAAATTAACTTTGTTAAATGCCTTTTTAAAGCTTGCAAAGCTGTAACAAAGAAAACTATTAAAAATGTATTTAAATATACTAAAATATATCTAGTATTACAAGAAAAAGTACTATAGCATTCGGAATACTATTTAAACCTAAATAAAGATCTTTTTAACTAGCTATAAAAGTTAGATTACAAAAATTTTAGTAATAAAGTTAACAATTAAGTATTTATTAAGGGAGAGGTTATTACAAAAAACTACGTAATATTACTAGCCCCTAGAGATAATCGAATAGCTAGATATAAAGCTAAACAAGTTGCTAATAAAATTAATTGCCTACGCTTTTAAGTAGCTCTACTTAAAAGAGAGAATATGGACCTTAAAGTTAAAAAAAAGGTTAAAAAGAAAACAAAATGCTGCAAGGCTATACCTAACCCTAACGCCGAATTTATGACTATGTTTGAAATAAGCGAGAAAGACTTTATTGTAGAAGCATTTGAAGACGAGCTATAGCCTTAAAAATACCGTAGAGTTGCTAAAGTTAAGGTTGAAGTTGAGCAGGAGGAAGATAACGAAGATGCATCTAAGCTAAAGGTTTTGGAGGAAAGAATTAGACGTAGAGGTTGTAAAATTCGACAACCAAGTAGATACGATGATTAAGCAACTTCTCACGATCATTTTCATATAGCTACTAGATACATACTATTAGAATTGATTGAGTTGTGGCTATCTAAATACCCTCACTTTGTGTGGCGTGGCCGAAATTTACGTGGTCCGAAGGTGGGGGTGGCCGAAGGTGGGTGGTCCACGGTAGATGGAAGATTCGCGTTCGTTACGCCCTCCTTATGATTCATCGCAACGTTACCACTATGACCGCAGACTTGTGGATTTCCAAAATGGTAAAAACAATTTCTGTACAAATCAAGGAGTCGTTGCAATAGATACCTAGGCATGGGACACTGAGGAAGCCTGCCACACACACCACGTGGGACTTCACTTCCAAGGTGCCCGTTGTGCAATGCATGTCTCGAGAACATCCTCTAATCTGTAATTTCGGACAATTATAAATGCGAATGTGGCCATATTGGCAGCGCTTACCCTGACGACCATTTCGACCGTGCGCTGCCATTGCTTCGAAGCTAGCCACCAAGCCGGTGTGCTCAAGCTTGCACATGTGGTCTCCCCGCCTTGGCCATGACGCACAGGAGCTTTCGCATGGGCAACTAACTCAGGAGGCTTTTACCTTTCAATTGACGTCAAGCATCTGAGCTCGGCGGCTAACATGTAGAAGGAAGCGCCAGTCCCCCCAACCTGTGTTCGCTGGCCTCTGGTCCCAAACACACACATCAGCCTTGAACCACAAGGTAGCAAAACCATAACAGTCTATCTTCATACTGCTTCATAATACTTGACAAAGGAAACCTGGATATAGGATCGACCATGGCCAACTCGGAGCCCAAGGGCAAAGATGTCGTCGATGACCACGACCCAGCCGAAGCCGAGGAATTCGTCCCAGACGATGCAGAAGACGATGGCCCTCAAGATGAAGCCCAAGAGCCGGACTCGGAGGACGTGAAAGAGGTCCTAGAGGATAACGAAGTAGACAACGAGGAGCCGGCTGCTGGAGACGAGGACCAACAGGCGGAGGTCGATGAAGTCTACGACTCTGGCGGAGACTTGAACGAAGACATCGAGAGCGAGGTGTCCGAGGAGGACGGTGGCGACGACGATGATGAGAACGAGACACCTCGCGGAACGAAACGCGAGAACGAAGATGGCCAAGAGGCAGCCCCAAAGAAGAAGAAAATGGACGACTCGGAGTCCGCGCGGGAAAGCGGCGCAGACGCAAAAACAGACAGTAATGGGGCAGAGGCCGAGGGCAAAGTCGGCTCGAAACATGACGATCCGCGGGACCCAGAAACGCAGGGCTCGGCCGAGAGGCTGCCGGAGGTGGGCCAGCAGGCTGAGTGGAAAGCCCTGCCGGGGTTTGTGGATGGGGAGGTAGTCGAGATTCTGTGGGAGGAGAAGGAGGTGGACGGGAAGAAAGTCAAGGCATGCAAGGATGACCCGCGGCTTGTGTTGAAGAGCAATAAGTCTGGCAAGATCTGTGTGCACAAGCCTGAGGCACTGTATTTCAAATGAGTCATCGAGAAGGTCAGGAAGGTCAGGAAGGTTAAAGGTCTTTGATTAGGCCACCAATGTTCCCGAATTTAATTTGGTCTTGTCTACTTTGCTGTGGGATAGCCTATTAAGTTAAAAATCTTACAGTTTTGTATGGCACGGATGTTCCATCACAGTTGAAGCTACCAGCCACGCTGCCATCACGTCTACTTGTTATCATCGAGACACTGCTCAAAGATCCATGGACTGAACCTAGGGGGATACAGTCTGAGCAGTCATATCAAAATAGCTTTGCGCCATTAGAGGAACAAAGTGTGCCATTTCATGGACGACAGTTCGGGCGTGACATCCAAGAAATAATTACCTTCATCAGTGAAAAAAAAAATGAGAGACAGCAGAAACAAATGATGCATGTGTTGAGTCTGAACATGAACATCTACACGCCGGCCGGCTTCTACAGAAGACTGATGACAGACCACCAAGCACGTACAGTACGTACTATATTGGCGCGCTCTATTTCTGTGATTAGCTGGCCAACTTTAGAAAGGTGCCCGATATCTACACCGTTCGAGCGGTCGCTTACACGGTATATCTAGACGAGAGCAAATTTACAAATCGCAAGAGTAATAAGACTACTTCTTCGTGTGTTCCCAACATTGACAGCTTTGCACAAGGACCAGCTTCTCTCGGGTGCGGATAAAGCACACATTCCATCCTGTATCTTGGCGGCGGGCAGTCAACAAGCTCACCAGCGACAACATTGAAGCTTTATAATCTTTGTGTAGCTCTTTTCGGAGGTTGAGCATGAATTCAATGTTCGTAGTGTATAGTGGGAAACTTGATGATCGGTACCAGTTTGATTGAACCAGAGTAAGACCTTCCCGCTCGCAATGCCAGCTTTGCCCATGTGGCTGAAGATGTTCCAGTGTGAGTCAGGGAGCAAAGTCTTCAAATGTTCGGGGCATTGTCGGTGCGTTTGACTCAGTGCTGTTGCTGTGGCTGGCCGATGAACCCGCGCGATGATGCTAGAACGTAATGAATTCTTGCAACGATACTGTTAACCCTTTTTTTTTCCTTCTTTTTTTTCTTCTTTTCATCAAGCAACTTGCGCCACCGATTTATGCACAGCGTAGTTGTTTTCTATGGGGAATAAATCTTGGAGATACATGTGGAATTCTCTGATGGGTCTACACTAATTACCTCCAGCTACAAACGGGTAACGCAACTTTCAATAGAATGTCCGCTTTTGGGTGCGCGAATTTCTTCGTCCCACATCCATCGAATAGCCCGGCGCTAAAGACGGGAGGAAGAGGCAAGTGACCGCGAATTGCACTCAGTCGACACTGCTATTGGTTCATTTTAGTTCAAGTACGGAGTCTACACCTGTGCGTGCCAAGGCTGTCCTCCAAGGTTATGTTAGCAAGCTCTAGAGCTGACAAGGCCGTCGGCCGGAAGTGAGCTCGGTCCCGAGGAAATTGGGCTGCTGATGAGCGAGGGGAAACCTCCCAACTTACCTCGGTGGGCGAACTATGGGGATTGGGAATATAAGTTGTGAGCTTGATGTAGCGCTCAGTGACTGTTCACTTCTACCGCCTCTACGACACATAGTACGTCTATGTAAGCACTGCCGGAGCCAAACACCCTACAACTTGCAAGATGACTACACCGAGAGGATTCGATTTTGCAGGGGAGGTCGCCATCGTGTCGGGCGCCGGCTCACGCATGCCAGGTAAGGAGCAACAAGTCGCCACGGCGGTGTTAACCACTTTCACCCCCGCCTGGAAACTTGTTTGATTTATCCTATGGTACCAAATACTGATAAATACTTCATTCTCAAGGCGAGATTGGCAACGGTCGAGCAACCGCCGTGCTTCTTGCCCGACATGGAGCAAAAGTGGCGCTCCTCGATCTCAACCTCGAATGGGCACTAGAGACCAAGAGAATGATTGACGAAGAAGGCGGCATATCGGAGGCGATTCAGACTGATGTCGCAGACGAGGAATCGTGCAACCGGGCGGTGGCGAAAACTGTCGAGTTGTTCGGGGCCGTGCATATACTTGTGAACGTGGGTAAGTCGCTCATTTGCAGCAACAGCCGGTGAAGAACACACCCGAGACTACCAGCCTATCCCTACTCACAACCCACTAAGGACTTGAAAAAAAAATATTGTTGATAATTGATTGCTCACTAATTATTATATAGTCGGCGTGGCTGGCGTGGCCGGCAACGCAACAGATCTCGACCTGGCAGGATGGGACAGAGACATGCGCATCAACGTGACCAGCATGGTGCACATGTGCCGGCACGCCATCCCCGAGATGCGCAAGGCCGGCCGCGGCGCCATCGTGAACATGTCGTCCATCAGCGGGATGCAGGGCGGCGACCCGACGCTTCTCTACGCCACGACCAAGGGCGCCATCATCCAGATGACGAGGGCCATGGCTGCGCACCACGGACGAGAGGGTATACGTGTTAACTGTGTTGCCCCTGGGGCCGTGTATACACCCATGGTCAGGAGTTATGGATCTGGCATGCCCGATGAGGTGAGAAAGGCTAGGGTTGAGCAGAATCTGCTTGGGACCGAGGGGACTGGGTGGGATGTTGGATATGGTGAGACAGACAGACCCGGCTCAAGCTCCAAGGCTGAATTTACGTGCGGGCTATTGATTGCTGACGATTACGTGTGCAGCAACCCTCTTTCTCTGTAGCAAGGAGGCTCGATGGATTACTGGACTGATTATGCCGGTAGACGGCGGCGTAAGTAAATTTGTAACTTGCAGCAGGAATTATATGCTAACCCATCGCAGCAAACGGCAGGGCGTCCGGGTCGGCCGGCGATGGCAGAGGTTGCGCTGTCTACGAAGACATCTGATGAATAAGTGACAGTCTAAAAGTCAAAATTGTGAATGCAAAGAAATTCTGGCATTCAAACCTAGGTATTTACCTAGGTAGATACTAGATACCTAGGTATCAAGACAAAACAAATCTGATTACCGAAACACGCTTGATTCCATCGCCACCGAGGCCGCAAGATCGAGACTTGAGCCTCCCCCTAAAGACCCCATCCATACTGAGGCAACGGATCATCCCACAGAGTAAAGGGATTAAGCGCCTTCCACCCACCATTGTTGTCCTTCCAAGGATTCTCCACCCCCAGTTCTAGCTCCCGCGAGATGGGGAAAAGGCTGTCGTACCCCGTCACGATATAATTAAGCATGCAATCCCGGACAAAACCCCCATCGTCCCAGTTATCCACGGCCTGCTCACCAGCAAAGAAAATAACCTCGCCGAGGAGGGTCCTCCGGCGCGCCGTCTGCGCCCGCACCCACTCGTCGACGAGCTCCTTCCTCTTGGCGGCCAGCCGGCCGTGCTTCCACCTGCAGTGCAGCTGGTAGTGGTCCCATCGCGAGCAGAGCCGGGCCCTGAGCCTGTACAGCTTCCACGACATCTTGGTGAGCCCCGTGGTGCCGCGCATCTCCCACCATTGTCGGTTGTACGTGCGCTCCCTCTCGCTATCGGTCTTTCTCATTTCTGCCATCACGTCCGCTTCGTAGGCGATGTACTTGGTCTGCAGCGGCCGGGCGAGCTCGACGTCGCGGGTGAGCAGCCACGACTTTTGCTGCTGGGACAGGTATTCCTGGAAGTCGCCGTATCGAGTGTCATTGTTGGACTGGTTGTCTTCTAGAATGTTTGCGCCTGAGTCGGCTGTTGAGAGGTTATGGCCCCTGTCCTTGGGTTGTTGTGAAGTAGAAAGATGAGCCATTGCTTCCGAGGGTGTGCGGGTAATTTTGAAATTGCTTGGAAGATGGTGGAAAATAGTCGGAGTATGGTAAGCTTGCCCTACAAGGTCTTTTGTGTAAGGGAACAAGTCTGTTTAGAAATGATGATACACGTAGTGTGTCACTATGGGTGGCTTGAGCTTGATGAAGATTAATGGTTGTGAGGATTGATCAATACGTGTGAAGAGTTTTGTCTTCAACCGAGATTTTGAAAAATTGACAAATGCTCTCGTAGTTCTAGATGAATGGCAGAAAGGTTTCTAGATGAAAGGAAAGATTTGGTCGGTCGAGATGCCATGTAATAAATATATTGTTGGCCATGCATGGCATTTCAAGCAATTTTCGAATCCTGCAATTTTGCCCTCTTAGCGTTCCTTACTTTCTTTCCCCGTCGCGAAATAGCCTGTGTCCTTATACCCGCCTAAACAATCCTGCCTACTACCTAGGTAATATCGCAGTCTAGTTCCAATCTTAGAAACTCTTACAAACGTTCCCCCAGTCGTTGTGACGCTGTCTGCCCATTCGCCAACATCGCCCAGTTCAAATGATGATTTCTAAGTTAACACTTGTATCAGTGATCTTCCTTCTAGTGTATTCTATCAGTCGTGTGGAACGAGATAGGCACCTAGTGTAATGCCTAGGTAGCTTTATTGGAAGCTGCTGCTGCTGCTGTCAGCACTGGGGTACTAAGTGTTTGAGATACATGTTGGAATTGCGTTGAACAGCAGCATAGAAGAACCTCTCCTCAAGTTGGCTCGTAACTACCCAGGTACCTAGGCAGCTATGTAATAGTGATCCAGGATTTCTACCTAGGTACCATAGCAACCTATAGCCGCACACCTAGGTAATCCATCCTGCCAATAACTCGCCGCCGTAGTCTCTTTAGCCCTACCTAGCTAGGATCTAGGCGGCCATAGTGTCTAGTACAAACACAGTAGTATTGATGCAATCTCCTCATGCGACTCCATCCATCATACCGAGACATTTATCCAAAACCTTTTCGCCAAAAGCTTCAAACTTCAGGGTTTCATACTCTCCAGAGTACCAGTTGACAGCGACAATAAAGCCGGTGAAAATGGCCAAAGTCCGAGAAACCATCCCAGGGGACAACATCACGAGCATGGCAGGCTGCTCCTCTCAATCAAGCTCGCCATACCAACCAGACTCGAAATTCATTAACCTCCCGCTGGATATAATACTGGGTATATTTGACTATCTCAAGGCCAACCACGCAATAGCCCTGTCTCTCACCTGCAAGGGTCTTCATACGCACCTCTTTGCCGACGCCAGGACCCTCTTCGACAACGCCAACAACAAGGGCAGACTCAAGGTCCAGAGAATGCTCGAGATGAACCTCCCACCAAATCATGTCTACTGCCCCTTTTGTAAAACTTTCCATTCCCTCGACGAGCGGTACCGTGAGGCCCACTGCCTCGAGTCCCAATCCCCCCACATTAGCTCCATCGTCAAACACATGCCAGGCTCGGGCAAGGACGAGGCCTGGAGGCTAGGCTACCTCGAAGCACGCTCCCATCGTGAACGCGCATATCTGGGGGAGGCTGTCGTCGGCGAGGGAGCAGCTCCAAACCCTCCGGAAGAAGCACTGCCGCCCGCCCCCCACGGTCGGCAACGGATGGCGGAAATGGTGGTGGCCCGAGGTCACCTCCCGCGGCGACCTGGAGGTCTGCATCACATCACAGCACGTGCAGTCTGACGCCCGCGACAAGGACGAAGTGTTCGAATACAGCGTGTGCGAGTACGCGAGTATTCGCGCACAGTTCCCGTACATGTGGACGAACTTGACCATGATGGATTTTTTAGGTTACCGCAGTGGCAAGTTCGCGCGCGGTAAATGCAAACGCTGTAACGCGGATTGTGCGGTAATGGTGAAGTGGACCTTTGACAACGAGGCGGCGACGGCGTGCGATAACACCCCGCCTGCTGGGTGGGAGATCGAGTTCAAGTCGCGGCACCGCCTCGGCCGTCTGCGGTCGCCGAATGACCAGGCGTGGGCCCTTTGCGCGGGCGAGTATTCGGCGCCCAAGGTGAGACGGAACGAAGGGTCCAGTCTACTTGAGGATGGTGGTCATGCGGCCTGCCTGCGGTATGCGTCTTGGATCAGGGGTGGCCATTTGGGTCTGACCTTCTTGTGCGACCCGATCATTTTCCCCATACCGATTTTTGAAGGGAGTGAAAACCGGGGATCTTGGTATGAGCAGTTGGAAGATCGATGCGTACCCTGGGGTACGAATGGATGGATTAGTTCAGAATCCGTATACATCCTCAAGGGGTAGTTATCGTCCCTTTACACAGGGATAAACGGTCAGAGACCTAGCGGATGAGAAAAAAGAAGAAAAAAAAAAAAGGAAGAACCCCCCCCCAGTGTCAAAAGACTGTCTCTACGGGCACGTGGCCGCAGCCTTGTGCCGCACAGATGAGGTTAGGAAGCACCACTCCTGATGGTGTTGTTGACTAGAACAGGGTCAACTACCTTTGGACTGACCTGAAGGGCATGGCTCCAAGCCAGAGGGCGTGGAATCAGGATTGATCTGCCCTGTCCAACAGATATGCGGCATTCTTCGAGTGGCTACCGAGATACCATTCGAAGTTGAGGCTGATCAGTAGCCTGATCCAAGTCGGGGTACCAGAGAACCGGTGTCAGGAATGTCTGGTCTGGTACGACTCGGAATGTTGTGTCCCGGTCAGGCAGGAATGAAGTCTTACAAAATCAAAATTACCACATCCGGCCATCCCAGCCATCCATCGCAGAGCCAGCGCCCATCATTTCGAGGGAGAAGCCATGACTCCCGGCAAAAACTCCCAAATTTGTGAAATCATCCGTGCCCATGTCGTCGCCCGAGAGGTTCAGCATGTCGATCAAGTAGTCTCCCGATTCTAGCAACGGTGGGCCAACGCCAGTCTGAAAGCCGTGAGAATACTGCAGACTCGATCCCGACGTTGAAGAAGAGAATGAAGTATGATCGGGGTTTTCTTGGTGCGGAAATCCATCATCATGGCCTCTTGGTAATCCCCGTGGCCCAGCACTGTGACCCAACGTTCCCTGTCGTCCCTGGGACTCCCTGAAATACCTCGCCTTGGCCATCAGCCTTCGAATGGGCTTCCACACCGTAAGCCGAGGCTCGTTGATGCTCAGTATCCCAGAATCATAGACAGCCATTACGGCGGCCCAGGCGCGGTCACAGTCAGCCGAAGCAGGGCGACAACAAATCTCGGCCAGGACGTAGCCGATGGCATGCCACTGGACGTAGCTCCTTGAGTACCAGGACCATTTGACAAGTTGTGGGTGCGTGAGAATGCTAGAGGAGAGCTCGAGGACGTCGATGGATATTGAAAAGAGCTTGTCCCTTATCTTTGGGTCGATCGGTTGTTCAGAGCCTGGGTTCTTCGATGGGGTCGTGGCGTTGCTGCTGCTGCTGCTACCCGGTGTTGGGCTCGGGCGTGGGTGATTTGAGTCGTTGCTGTTGGGACCTGGCTGTGGGCGATATACCAAGAGCCAGAATCTCGCGAATATAACCTTGATGACCATGGCCGACATCAGCGCGCCAGGCTCCGAGGAGTCGCAGTGACGCAGGTACCTCTGGGTGACTCGCTCGACAAAGCTCTCGACTATCGCCTTGCGCTCATCAACCGTGGTCTCGGGAGAGGTTTGAGCCCATCCAGCCCGGCAAGGGCCCCTCTGCAAGCCGAGACCAATCAGCCTGGTGCTGCAAGCTGTGTTTAGAGCCTCGCATCTGATCATGCAGAATGTCATGTCGGTCCAGTCGTCTCGTTCAGGAGGGGCCTCTGTCATGTCGGGATCGAGGTCGCTGTCGTTTATGTGCAGGGGCAATTTGGTGTCCGAGAAGAGCTGGTAGAGGTTCGCCTCGTGCTCCTGGAGTTTGGACGAGTGCCCGTCCAGCATGCAGATGTACCACCACAGGCGCCGCCGGAGCTCCGTCTCGAATGGCTTCAGCCCGAAGACGGTGCCGTCGCGGTGAAGGCCCATGCTCTGTGCGACGTAGAAGACCAAGGCTGTCAGTGACCAGGTGGTTCGTGAGTCGTCTTGGTTCCGGAGGGCCGACAGGAACAGGACGGCTGCTTGGAGGAGGACCATGCTGTGCGTGTTGAGCAAGTCGGCGCGTGCGAGGGCTTGCTCGACGCCGAAGCGATACTTCTCAGTTGCAGCCTCTCTTGTCTGGCCCATGAGTGAGACGCACTGGTCGTTTGGCAGACTGATGCAGCTCGAGTAGTATATCGCAAACAAGAGAGCCTCGGTATTCTTGTCCAATGAGTCGAGAGAAGCGATCCACTCCCAATATGATTTCAAAAGTGTCGGCATATGAAATAGGCGGATAACTGGCGACACATTCTCTGTGAATACAGCGAACAAGTTTACTGCCTGTGGAAGAGTGGGATGGTATGAGCGGAGGGAGTATGCAAGTGCACGAAACCCAAAAAGTGCTGCATTGGAGCCTGATCGCCCCCCATCTGTCTCTCTTCGGAGGGGTTCCAGATCCAGGTCGGTCAGGTCGTTGTCACTCTGGTCGTCTTGGGCTTCCTGCACCATATCCCGGATGCCATCGATCTGCAACACACGTCAGTCAATATCAACAGCATTCCTAGGTAAGTAGGCAGTCCCCATGCAAGTGGTCACACCTCGTTTGCCAAATTTGACCAGAGCACGTTGCCGACGTAGTAGCTCATGGAGTCGTTGACCACCAGCCGGCCAAACTGGACATCAAGTGACGAACTTTTCTGGCCCTGGGCTTCAGAAGAGTCAGACCCGGTGGAGGGTGTGACCAAAGACTGTCTGTCCTCCCCATCTGCATCTGCATCAGCAGCACCCAGGCCCCGTGCTGTGTGACTGTCTGCGCCCTTCTTCTCCTCCTGGTGACCACTCGTTGCACATGCAGCCTCAGAATCACCGTCCCCTCTGCCATCGGACGCAATTCGCTTGATGATCTGCTCAAGCCTTCCCAGCTTATCCATCAGCTGCGCATTCTCGGCCCGACGTGACCGCTTCGGCGCCCTCCCCGGCCCGGCTGGGTATGAGCATGTTTGGCCTGCCCGAGCACAGTGCCAGCAAGGTTGTTGACGGTTACATTTCACCTTGCGCTGGCGGCAGAGCACGCAGCTGCGGGGTTTTTGGGAGGCGCTGCATGTGCACCGCCAGCAGCAAGCTGGAGGGGCATCTGAGATGTGTCGGCCATAGATGGCGAGTAGGGTGTCTCTGCTCGGATGCCAGTGCCCTTCAGTCGGCGTCGAGAGGGTAGGTTTTGGGCTAGTAGTGTGTACCTGATTAGGGCCGGCCAGGGCGCATGAAACTGGTTCCAGGTGCTTCTTGGTTCTCTTCCTAGGCCTTGTCTCGTGTGCTGGGACGTTGCGTGCCCAGCAAAGATTGGGCTGCCAATGAGTTCAGTGGGCTCTTCTGCTGTGGATGGTTGGAACTGTTGCCTGCATGTGCATGTAACATGTTCCCACAGCGATGAAGTCGGACTGTCGGAGCTTGAGCCCCTGCCCACAAGCGCGACTTCTTCTGCTCGGGTAAGGCTTATGCGAGGCCCGACGCCGAGCATTGATGGTCCGCTCACGCTAAGTCTTGTATGACGTTATCTTCTCGTTAACTGTAGTAGAGAACGGTAGACAGTCGGTATTACTAAGATCGAGCCTTCCCGCCGTCAAGTTACTTACTCTACCAACCTCCTCGTACCTACCTAGGTAGAGAGCAAACGGCCAAGCAGTTACACTGCAACGCACAAAAACAAACACCTTCTTTGTCTGCTTTGAACAAAAGCCCAGATGGCTGTTGGCAATAGCGGATCCCTGCCTAGGAGAAGGGGAGCTCTCCCTAAGTTCCAGATTAAACCATGTTACGTGCCCAGCCATCTCTGACATCAACCCATACACCTTGGACAATTGTCAGCGTGATAATGAGCGTGAAGACATCCTTATCACACTTAGAAAACCTTATAAAATGTTCTTTTCACACTTCAGAGTCCTTTTTGAGTTTAACAGAGATATACCTGGCTTTCCAAATATAACGATTGTTGTGAGCATTATTGTTCTACATCATGATGGTTCTTGCCCATCTCCCTTGATGCTGCTTGGAACCATCCCACTGTAGCCCAAGACGTATCCAGCCACCACACAAAGGATCTCGGAATGCTCACCAGGACTGGAAGCTTTGGGAATCTTCCTGGCAGTGTGAGAGCTTCCCAGGTTTGCTGCATGGAGGCCCTGTGACTCGTCAGGGGACTCACTGCTGGTGGTCCAAACCGTCTTCCGCGGTCTGAACTATGGTGGGGCTCCAGGGCAGCCACAAAGAATGCTGTCTGCCTTCTTCCAGGGCCAGTTGCTCTCTTTTCCGCGGTCTGAAGCTTCAGACTACATTTGAAAACAAGATTGAGAATGGCTTTAGGTCCAGTCATGTGGGTTTGAGTTAACTCGACCAATTGTAGAATCCGTGGTCCCATCGTTCAGTTCGCGTGGCCTATCCGACACAGCCAATTTCGCGACTCACCACCACAACTGCGCTGGATAGGCCCAAAAACACCATTGTCAGACATCGCGAGAATATCAGATCACGAAATTCCAAAGGTTTCTCTGGGCTGCCGTCGTCTGCACACAGGGAGCACAGGCCACCCCCAAAATAATACTTAAACCCAAGCCCTCTCCCCCAATTTCTTGCCTCCTTTCCTTCCTCTCTCATCATCCTTCAACAAAATTCAACTTCAACTTCAACTTCAAATCCCTCTCAACCTGAATCCTCAAGATCAACTCTCCTCAGCCTCCTCTCACTTGACTTCACAAGATCAAGTCTCCTGACCAGTCAACGGAACTTGACCGTTCCTTCTTGGCCACCGCCCTCAACAGCCCTCCCCCTTTTGAAGTCATCACCCTCAAAAACCTTGGCAAACAGTCGGCCAAGCTCTGGCCGCCTGCCGAAGGGCCACAAGAATACCAAACACCAACTCTGGTAGGTAACCCTTCCACTCGAAAGCAGAACGGCAATGAGTCCTAACAACCACCAAGGCAATTGAGCTGAGTCCAACTGCCCAAGGATCACCTCCTTGAGCAAAGGCCTGGCGCTTGCGGGCGCCAACTAGAACGAGGAAAAGTGAACAACGACGACAGCAGGTTCCCCTGCTCCCTCCCCTGACTCCCCAACAGGCGACACTGTGAGTAAACCAAACCACGCTGGAACAAACTTCAATCGGACTGACATTTGAACCAGGCTTTCGACACAGGCGGCTCCAGCCGAGGATTATTCCCACAGCATCACGATCGGAGACGCCCAAGCTCGGATCCACCATCAATACGGGGAGGCATAGATTCCGGCTATATGACCCGTGGCGGCTTCAGCGGTGGAATTCAGCCACGGCATCACCATCGCCGACGTGATGCCTCGTATCCGCGGAGGTGTCGATTCCTGGTACATGACCCGTGGCGGCGTAGACTCGTGCTACGTGAGCCAATGCAAGGGCGACCGCATCGCCATTGTCACTTTCAAGCTACCACCGGATGCCAGCCACACATGGCAAACTGGGCGTCATGCCAGCTCTCCGGGGAAGGGGGTTGCCAAACGGCCCAACCATCGGATCGGCCGACAACAAGGCCGACGAGAAAGGCTCCCAGTCGGGAGCCACCCCCACTAGCACTCCTACGACCGCGCCATGACCCCGCGACCCGTGGCAGCGGCGCGGAGGTTGAGGCCGCAGAGCTGCGGTCGTCGTTCGAGATAATGGGATGCGATATAGCACTCCCAAGAACGGCAGGCAATGCCACCTCCACTGGAGGTGCAACACACGCAGCCAGACTGAGTCGGCCATCAAACCTACCTGACTTCCAACACATTGTTTTCTCCGACTCACCTTTGCCGGTGGAGGCGCCCTCCACAGATCACAAGCTCCAACGGTGGCAGACAGGATGAAGCTTGTTGCTTTGTCCTGTTTGTTCTGTCGATCTCGTCCGTATTGTTCGGTCTGAGAGCTGCTCCCTCCTCAGCAAGCTATGACCATCTGAGCACAAACACCAGACCAGCAGCGCCGCCACTGGGGCCGGGTCCACCTCCCCCAACAACTGCGGTGGCTCTCCTGGCGCATCTGATAACGGCAGCCCACCCCAAGGGCCCCCTTCGGGGCCCAGCAACTCATCTGTGTTGCTCAAACAGCCGTGCTCGCCGTCGCCCCTTTCAAAGACATGGCGAACGCGGCAAGGAAAAGGGGGGGAGGGGCCACAAGAAGATGTGGCAAGAGGAAGGATGGAGAGGCCTCGTGCGAGCGTGGAACGCGGCACAAACTGTGTCCGAATCGTTCCATACGGTGGCGCGGGCTCCGATGTCATTCCCCGGCACCCTTTCAAGGGCCCGATGCAACGGGGCCAGAAGGGCATGCACCATCAAAATGGCATCGCCTAATTCACCCAGCACGGCACCCTCCTAGCTGATCTCGCTCAGTCTCAGCGTTATCTTACCAAGATCAGAGGATCTTGCTACCCCCCCCCCCCCTCCCTCAAACTGGTCACGCTTCAGGCCAGCGCGGTGGGGATGAAACAAAGCACGCCAACCCTCATCCAAGTCTACCTCATGCGACCAGACAGCCGCTCTGTCCAACTAACTGGGGTCTGTCTGTCTGTACCTGACCACCTCGAGAACCAACCTCTTGGACAACGGCCGACTACGCCGACTTGCCTAGACCCTGCACCGGCCCCATCAGTCATTCCATCCAGTCCATGAATGTGAATCTGGAGCCAGAGGTAGCGATGCATTTTGGGCTCAGAGGGGCCCACTCGCTCGCTCTCTCTCCGAGCAGGAAAAAGAAAAACACTACCACGCCCAGGTGACGAGCACGGTATTTCCTACAACTACCAGGAGGACGCGCGAAGCTTTATCCAGGGGGCGGATTAGTATCCTCCATCCCCTCATCCTTCCGCTTCCGCAGCCCCATCCTCTCGTGCGGTTTGGACTGAGACCCTTTGCTGCACAGCTCGAGGCTGCTTGGGGTGAATGCGACCAGCACAACACAGGCCTCGTCCCGCGCGTGGATTGCGCCTCCAGGGCAGATGGCTCCCCCACCTCAAACTTCCAGGACGACGACGCAACAGGAGCAGCCGCAGCCGCCGCCGACACAGACCTTGGCCGAGTTTAACCGTTGCGTGCGGCTCGTTTTACAACGCAATCCAGTCGTCAGACATGGCGCAGGACGCGTTCGTTAACAAGAACGGCGTGGCATGCAAGAGCCCCGCCACCGAGTACCTCGACCGTGTGGGAATGTTTGAGATGCAGCTCACCGCGGCGAAGCTTGTCAAGACTGTCCCTCCGTCCGTCCACAAGGCCCAGTGTGGAAAGGGGTTTCAATATGATATCCCCGGTGCACTATCACATGCTACAGAAACTTAAGAAGATATGCCGGGTTGGACAATTTGGTTCAACCTTGACATGATATCTTGGACGACACCATAACAACTACTCCGCAACCTTGGGGACCAGAGGGTTCCCTCATATGGCCGCAGTCAGATTTTCGAGTCGTCGCTTGCGGCATTCATTCCCAACCGCATGGACAATTACGAAGTCTACTTCTGTGACCACCCAGAAAATGCGGCGGAATACGGCCAGAGGTACAGAACTCTTAATCAAATCCTCGACGCCAAAGTAGACGCTCCGCGACGAATACATGGCCCGTAACCCAGGCTATCAGCCGAGGACGCACTTCAGCAGGCATAGACCAGCATTGCAGCGACGCATTCCATCTCATCGTTCACGAGCGGTGAGCTCCCAATCGACCCCCCTAGGACAAGACGCTAAAGGGACGTAAAGGCGATGGGAGAGCAAGACAGCGTCCCTTGCCCAGGCCATCAGTACTGATACCGACACCTCCCCCCTTCTTCAAGAGGCCTTACGAAATTTCTCGTCTACCTCTGTCAAACGGGCGCTTCGGTTGCCTTTATTGCAACAAGACCTTGGAGGACATGGAAGTTCTGGAGACCCCCAACCACGAGTCTCTTCAAACCAACAGGCAGATCCACACGTGGCGACGCGGATGCGGGACCAGAGGGTCCCGTCCCCCTTCCGCTCCCCCTGCCCGCGCCATGGATCGACAATACGCACGCTGCCCCGGACCAAGAGCCGCCCGCCGCCCGCCTCCTCGCCCAAGGTATAGAGATACCCTACGCAAACATGAAGACAAGGGAGGATAGGCGTCGAGCTTGTCGGGTACTTCGGCCGGGCGCTTGACCAGAGTAAGATCAGCGTCCCCATCGCTGATATCGCCGCCTGCATTAACGCGGCGCTCGAGTCTGATACTTACATCACTGAAATGGTGAAAAGAATCAGCCTTGACAGCGGGTTTGAGCCTGTAGCGCAGGCGGTTCTCACATACGCCCGATGGCCCGCCAGACACTCACTACCTTGGCTACAGCCAGTCACTATCACGGAGGTGGAGACAGATGCCCCAGCTACCACCACCAGAGGATCGCTGTTTGGGAGGATCTTCCGATATGTCACTTGGCAGAGACAGAGTGACATCAAGGTGGATGCGACCGTCGGGGACTTCAGGACCGCCACGTATCTCCACCCCGACCCCTCTTCAACAGAGGAAAAGAAGACCTGATCAAGAAAGGCGAAGAAGAAATTGCCCCGAGATTACCAGCGAAATGGCTTCACTTTCGGGAAGATCTCCCTTGAAGAAGCCGAAGCCGAAGCCCGCAAAGACAACGTCGGGTTCCCCCGACGCTGGGGAGGCCACTCCCGGAAAGTTTGGTGACAAACTAGGATTCTGGGCCGCGACCGACGATGTGGCCGGCCACTGATCACAAGGCCTCTGGGACGCGGAGAAGAGGGCCAGGAAGGCTGAGAGCGCAAAGAAAGCCACCGAGAAGGCCAAGAAACAGGCCAAGAAGAAGGCCAAGAAAGGACCGCCGACAACGAGACCCCCACGCCACTCGAGGACGAGGAGATGGTTGTTGATATTCGGGCCTTGCCCAAGGAAGCTCCCTCCCTCTCCAGCTCCATTCGAGGAGGGTATGATGGACTTGCCGTACCGACCATGCAAGGCGCGAGAGCATCCAAGCCCGGCGAACTTGTCTTGTTGAAGGAACTCCCACTCCGTCATGCCATGGAACTGATCTGGGAGCAGGGACACCGCGCCGTGGGTCCGTACCAGGTTCAAGGCGACTCCGATGACGAGGACCAGCAGCCCCCTAAGGAGCTCGAGATGCCGTGTCGCCAGTGCCTCGTCACGCTGTGCGAGACCGGCCACCTCCCAGAGTGTCACCGAAGCGGGCGCGGCGAGTCGTGCAACCACTGCCGGCGCCACAAGAAGCGATGCGACTAGCTGTTTCTTTGGCCCTCACATTCCCTGTCTTGTGGTGGCTACTACATTGATGAAGCCAACTCTGTCGCACTCTTCCAGGCGATGGTGAACTGCTGTGACTCGGTAGATTTTGGGCGGCCTGAACCCGGATCCTCGCCTGTCAACTCAGCCCTAGATTTTTCAACGCCAAGCACGTCAAAAATGACATAATGCATGTGTACGGGCACGTGTACTTTGACGAGGGGCACCTGCTGCGGAACTACGGTTCCCAGCAGCATATGGCGGCTTCCCTTCTTCCTAAAATGACAACCGTGCTCTTCACTGGCACACCATTATACAATAGCATGGGAGACTTCAGGGCGTACATGTTCATGTACGCTGCCACTGCAGCATCGACCTTCACCTAAAGCTTCTTACCGACGACGTCCTCAGCCTGGACAGGAACTTTACATCGTCCGAAGAGCTAATCCAGTCGAACCTCGTCGGTAAGAAGGACGACTGTGACGAGAAGTGGGTACGCCTCCTGTTTGAATAGGCCGATAAGGACCTAGGCAGGCGGCAGTGGTGGTGCCTCTTGCAAAACTTCCTTATCCTAACCGTGAGCACCGGTTAGACAACTAGGCTTCTCGCGTGCCGCATGCGTGTCGGTATACACGTGCCATCTACGGACAACCACGCCTGACATGGACGGCGCGAATTTGGACGAAGTAGGCGTCTTAGCACATGCGCTTCTACTCGAACGGAATCACGAACCGCTACAAACTGGCCTAACAGATTCTGCGTCGCCAGCCAAGACTATCCACAGTCAATTCGTGGACCGTGGTCCTGACGGAAAGGTTCTCTTCGCACGGCTCCTCCGCAACAACTATGCGGAGTTTGGCAGCCTTCTGCAGAAAATCCGGACATACACAATTGAGAAATAGGAGGGGCTGGGACTGCTCAAGAACAAGCCGAGGCAGTCGGCCCGTACTCTACACCTACCCTATCTCTGATATACCAGAGCTTCCACAGCTGATGGGGACCAAGGCTTGAAACAAAGCTGTAGAAGGTGCCGGATTCAAGCGCATCAAGCTTGAGCATCAATCTGATGAACTGGTTGGCTGCCAAGCCGGAGGGAACTGTCGAGGAGACCATTTTGGAGACTTCCAGCCATGAAGTCCAGCCACGCCCCAATGTCTGGACAACTCGACCAACCCTTTTCAAGTGAGTTCCAAGGTTGGCTTCGCTTTTCGCGGTAGAGAGTATATGATTGTGGTAAGTTTAACTTCCTACATGCTTAAATGTCAACATTGGACTGATGAGTTGTAGAAGCACGGCAACAAGCATTAGAGACCATGTCCAGAAGGACCAGTTGGCACTTTCCGCAGACCAGATTAGCCCCGTTGCGGGCGTTGGGCACTGGATCTTCACGCCAATACACCCTCGCGCAAGACAATTTCCCCTGGCGAGATCAACTAGTTCACGACTCGTATTCAGAGCCGCCTTGACCGTCGTCGCCGCCGTCGTCGTCGTTGTGCCGCAGCCCCGGATCACTGGCGCAACCTGAGCGTGCTCGGGAGGGCCAGTGACGCTCCTGAGCTACGACATCCATTTGCTGCTCAGGACGCAGTTACGCCAGCCACATCTGCAGGTTCATCCGCGGGGAGCCTGAATCTTCGTTGACGCCGGATTCTGGCTCGCCACCCTGGCTTAACTTGCTCTACATTTGACATGTGCAAATCCAGCTTTAACGTCAGAGTGGCGTCGGTTTTGTTTCATATGCAACCCGAAGGCGTACGGTCCCTTCATACAGTGGTAAACTCTCAAAGACTCAATGTCAGGGTTAAGGTGGAAATCTCTAACAACACCTGGGGGAAGGGTGGATCAAGAACATACTTAAGAGATCCAGGGGACGCCATTCCGCACGCAACACAGCACATCGAGCACACATTACCTGCTGGAGGGACTAAAAGGGAGGCATGAAGCGTGTCATTAGCAGCAGAGGAGACAGCTGCTATCAGAAGATGGAATAGTTTGTGTTGGCGATGCAGGCATGAGACTTAGTAGTAAGTCTCCCTTGGCAGCTGATATTCTTGGGCAACTACTAACAACATCGCCAGTTGTGCACCGTGAACTCCCAGCAAATTCAAAGTTCGCGTCCTCTGGCACAAGACTACCTACCGCCCGGCGCACGCGATGGCGGCCAACCAGCGCAGCCTCACGACCAGTCACCAGGTGTTACCAGACAATCCCATGGACGGGACTCGGCTTTTCACCACCTTTTCAGGATCGGTGGTCCCGTCCCAGCCCCAGACCGAGCGCCCCAAGTGCTTTCGGCCACGTCCACAATGGCGCGGACACGAAAGAGCTCGCCACCTGGGAAAACATCTACCATACCGCCCGGCATCGACACGGAGCCTTGCCGGCAGACAACTCGTCCATGCCGGAGATCCTTCTTCCCTGAGGTTCGCGTACAGAGGTACGCCCACTGCAGGCGGGGTAATCCCCATGAAAGATGGTGTCTGGACCATTGGTGCCCAAGACGTCAGAGGATGTCAGAGGCCTTGAAATGGTGAATGGGTGGAGAATGTTCAACGTGATATTCTCCGTTGCCTCTTTGCATTGGCGCATGCCGACGGTCAAGCCACAACAGCAGATCTCAACTCTTGCCTCTGGTACCTTGAATCACAATGGTACCACCAAGGTCATATGCTGGGATCGTGCATCCCCATCGGGAGCCACCACCTGCCTATACTCCCACCATCGACCTCGTCGTCGTCGGTGTTGGAGGAGCCCATTGCCATCGCCGCCGGATGTCTTGCCGTGATTCTCTGTTGCCGACAGCCATGATGGTGCCACCAAGATCATACGCCGACATTGTTCAGGGGGCACCAAAGGCTCCCAATCGGGAGCCCAAACCCCTTCCCTTCCTCTCTCGAGCAGTCCAAGCGCATCATCCTCGAAGCATCAAAACATAAGCTCTCGGACCACCTCCTTGAGCCCCTCAGCACTCTGTGAAACATCTCGCCATGCCCACCACCCTGGTCACCTGCGGCGGAATGAGCCGGAAAAGTGCCAAGTCAAAACCCACACACGAGAAGTCGATGAAGCAGCTAAGGAAAGGGATTCTCGGCATTGATAATCATTCTGGTATCTTCCTGGTTTGGAGAAGCGGAGATTCTGGACCAAAAGGCTCCCAATCGGGAGCCACCCCACCAGCACTCCGAAGATCGACCTCGTCGTCGTCGTCGTCGTCGCCGTCGCCGTCAATGGTGGAGGAGTCCACACTATCACCCTCCACCAGGAAGCCGGAGATGGGATCGCGCCAGCGGTCCTAGACTTCGTCGGCTGTTGGCGCCGCCCACACCACCTCCCAACGCCCGAGACATGGTCTAGTGTCTTGTTTGAGGAGGCTCCTCCCTCACTCAGGACACTAAGCTTTAGGGGGTTTCGGCCAATGGCGGTGTCGGACAATTAGCTGCCGCCTGCAGCTGTGTGGGCGGGCACGATGACTTTGACGATGAGGACTAACGCGGTGCCGGCTCCAGTGGATGGACATAGTATAGATCTCGCGATCTATTTGTTCCGGCCAAGGCTCCCTCCCTCCTCGGGAGCCACAAGTCAAATGCCCCGCGGACTACATACCGGCTTCTAAAGATGGAGAAACCGACACATGGCATTTCGTATAGGGCCCCCCCGGGGGGGGGGGGGCGGTCACATGATCGGGGAGCAGGATGTCCAATCCCATTTGCTGTGCCTCCTGGCGGCCACAGCCACATCATTCAGCGCCAGCTGCTCCCTGAGAAATCTTTCTATTTCGGGAGGAGGGTACGCAGGTCCGAATGCCCCAGAGGTGGCTGGGCAATTGGTAACCAGCCAAAGGTTTTCGACCTCTTCTTGCCAGCCTGGAGCTTGAATCTTGCCCAGGATGCATTGCGAGCATTGCGAGATTTCCTCGTGGGCAGAGGAGGCTTTGATGGCTCTCCGAGCAACGATCAGAGACAACTTGGTTCGGATAGTGGCATGGCCGTCCGGGTTCGCCAGGATTTTGCTCTAGATTTGGGGTGCTGTCGCAGAGGCTACCAGATGAGGGGGGGGTGTACCACTCAGAAGCGAGAAGATCGAGCTGGGAGCTGGGCCCTGCTCTGGAACGGCCATGTTAACGGGGATACTGTACCTATTGGAAGTACGACTCCGCTTCAGCAAGCGCATAGTAAGCGAATGAGTTCTTACTAAGGGGCTTACCAGCGGGAATGGGACGACACACCGATCGACCAGGCTACGAACAAGCGAGGCTGAGCGACCTACTGGCATTGCCAATGGCTCTCGGGGCAAAGAGAGACTGCGTTCACCTTCTACGAATCGGAAAAGTTTCCCAACCCTTCTCGGGGGGAACACATCTGAGGCTAACATGTGTTCTTCCCTTTCTTGTGGCCTGCGATGGAAGCAACCAGTTGACGGAGAAGGGAACGACGGAGAAGGACAATACAAAGAGGGGAGAGGACGATCAGGACAGCTCCGAGCTGAAGAAGGAAAAGAGGATCGAGTTGACAATCAAATTTGCAGTCTTGGAACTGATACTGAACCTTGAAGTGGTCGTGGAGATGCATTGGTGCCCACGCAACGGAGACGGGTGTCGCGGCACACTAACAAGGGTTCATGGGCTGGTATTGGACGCCAATGAGAGACGGTATCGGATTCTGCAAAGTCCAGAGCAATTTCTGGACAGAAGCCCCAGAACCTGCGACCGCCAGCAACTTGATCCAATGCTCTGAAGCTCCGGTCGCGGATCGGAACAATATTCTCATGGCTCCGATTGCTCCCTGTCCCCCCCCCCCATTAAGAAAAGGGCGCTCGTCCAGAGGGACGACTGGAGGAGGACGATTTCCACAGACCACTTAACTTGAGCCAGCCGCCCTAATCGCCGCCTGCACTTAGGCTAGTAGGGAGTCAAGTATAATCTCTACAATGTGAAAGCGGATGCTGTCACTAGAAGAGCTCCAGCCTTCGCGCTGCACATGGCGGGGAGCGACCAGACCCATGGGGAGGCTCCTGGGGTCTACATTATCCCGAATTTCTTTCCAAGTGTTCGACTCAGAGGACAGTTCAACGGCCCAAGGCTGATAACAGCTATTGCATGTGCTGTTTCTGCGCTCGTCCAGAGGGACGAGAAAGAAGCATGCAGGTGGCCAAACCGAGGCCCAGCACCTCGCTGGAGGTGCCGTGGGGCACCGATAACAAGGAATTCCGAAAGATCCCTCATCTCAGATCAGCGAAAAGGACTGAGCAAGGTCCTTCCACGTCCCAGGCAAAATCGATGACGAGGATTTCGACGCCCAGCGATAGGTGACGTGCTCTTGTCCGCGGATTGTACTTCCTGATCCACGGAGAAGATAGGGAAGCCCTCTCGAAAGGCGCCGTTTCGGCACGTCACCGCTCTGGAGGACCTGATGCCGACGTCGTCTGTCACCCAGCAGACCCTACGATCGACCCAGCCTGGGAACTCGTATGTGACCAACCTCCCGACCTGGCAACGTGGTTCGGATCAGCCCATTTAGCTCCCCCACGGGGGGCCTCTTTGCCCCCAAGTGAGGAGGGAGGTGCTAAGGGATGTGGATGTTTCTCCTCAACGGCAACTTGGGTTATTTGGGACCACACCTATCCCTATCGATCATTCATGCGCGACCAGCTGTGGGGTTTGCTCAACCGTCTGTGTCTCAGCCATGACGCTGGGGATCCTGATCTCAAGAAATTTGTCTCTGAGGAAGGCAAGCTCACAGCAATTAAAGACGAGGTTCAACGTTACCCGATGAGCACGCCAAGCGCAAGCAGGACCTCGGCACGCATGCGCCGAACGTTACTTCAGCACCGGTGGCTCACCATGGCTCGCCAGCCAACAAGTCAGGCTGGCTGGCTGCCCGTGTCCGAGACCTAGGCCAGAGGGCCCGTGGGCTGTTGGGTGTCGACGGTCTGGTTCTCCTACAAGCCCGCCCCTGTGGAGCACCTTTTGAAAAATGACGCCCGAAACGGCGTAAACAAACAAACAGCACAGGCGTATACTTTGCTCTTTATCTAAACTTCTATATGGGCTCTCTCCCCTAGAATATCTTCCCATTGAGGGATGGTCTCAATCTCTCACTGGACTGAGAGCTCTAATGCCAGAGGGCGTTGTTGAAAATCGACGGAATGTTCTACTCCCTTATGGGTACGACTGAAAGCACTTGAGGCCAGACATATTGCGCACATGTGCCGCGCCCTTGGTCTGAACTTTTCCCAGCACCAGCGAGACCGGGTTGAGGCAATGTGGCTGGACGGTCCAATGCGCGATGAGAAGGGGAAACCTGTCTATCGGAACCTCCATATTTGGTACACAAGCATCCGAGCGGCTCGCGGGTCGGTGGTGGCCGATGAGGCTTGTGCAGAGCACTTTATGGCCATTTTAAACTCGTTCCAATTGAGATGTCTCTCCTTTGGTCGAGACTTCCTCTCTTCCAGCATCGGATTCCAGAGCTTGTGTTCCAGATGCATCAAAGCCCCAGGTGCGCGACGCGGTCTAGAGGGACCGCACAGCACCAGCCAGCCAGGCAGGACTTATCGGCTGTCAAAGTCGATGTCGATGTGGTCTCTTCGTTGTTTACAAGGAATTGCAAAGCTGTCGTCCGACTACCTTGGCGGCTCTGTCGTTGATGCTGTTGCGCTAGGACCTCGAAACTTGTACCCGCGGCCATGAGGGGAGGCTGCTTCAGGGGTAGAAAATGGGAGGGGGGGGGGGAATTAGCAGGTTTCTAGGTGCAAAAAAGCCAATAGGTGCATGTGGAAGAATTAGGAGGCATTCCAAGCTCTAACTATTTGCAAGTGGTCCTGAAGTCTCGAGACTCGTGCTACCGGTGAAAAGACACAAGAGAGTCCCCATCGAGATAGACCATTCACAATTAATAACAAACAACGCCTTTCAAACAAGAAATAACAATATAATAACAATATGACCTCGTCCAAGGGTTTCCCCCATCTCAGGAGAAATAAAAGGGCGGATATCTGGAGGCTCCCAAGACAACTTCGAGTGAGAAGCGACAGTTAGCAGACCTCTTGCATACAATAAAACAATCGCAATTGCGGCGCTTGCCAGTATTCTCACCAGTAAACCATAAAGTATTATTCTTCTACGTGATTGTGAACTTTACTGGGGTATATGGATTTCACCTACAGGATTATCTATCACTAACATCTAATAAGACAGTCTTCTACAGATAGAGTTAGTACAGTTCCAGCTTAGTAGAGAGACATGAAAACGCAATTAAATATTTAATGGGGTTTTAACCTCCTTGAGCCTGGTGTGTGTGAAGGCGGGCTTGCAGAGTGAGCAGGGGTTTTCACTCTTGGAAGATGATTCTGTGGTACGGCAGCCTTACAGGAGAGCACCTGAACCACAAGCCACTCCACAACAGTGAAGTGGCCAAACATGGAGTGGGGTGGTTCATCCGTTTGTAACTGTCAGATATTGAAACGGTGTATTATAAGCACTTGGATCCTGTCGGCACCTTTTGAACGGTAGAATTTCGCAGATTGTCCAACAAACTGGGCAGGCGCAGGTGCCAGGCAAGCTGCCCTGCCTGCCCCCTTTGTCTGCTGTGTCTGCTCAAACATCACACCTGGTCACCTCTACTTAACCCTGCGCTCAATTCCACACCACAAATCAACCACCATCCAATCCACATCCCTCCCGTGGGCCTCTGGCGGCAGAAGCCAGCGCCGGCGCCATGACCAAGTCGACCACCATCCAGAGTGCCACTGCTGTGGATGACGAGGTACGAATTGCACTCCCCACGGCCATCGCCCCAGGACGCAGGCAGCTGACAAGGAGTCGCAGGCCGTGTCATCGAGAAGGCGTTCTTTCCTCTCTCTTCCCGCCGAGATCCGCAACAAGATCTACCAGTACTCTCTTGTCGAACGACCCTCACGAGCAGCCCTACGCATCAAAGGTCTCGCCCAGCCGCCCCTCACACGCACCAACCGACAGGTCCGCTCCGAAGCCCTCCCCATCTACTACGGAAACAACCGATTCGAAATCATCATCCCAGACAAGCAGCCGATGAACAAGTACGACGGCTGGGCCGACTTCATCAGGATGTTCCGCGTCTTCAAGGCCGGGAGGAGTGCCGGCCCGGGCACAGGGAGCCTCCAGTATCTCAGGAACATCACCTGCCTGCAGTCCTGCGGCAGCACGGGGCAGAGCTTCTGGGAGTTGGAGGCCATGTTCCTAGTGCCTAATAAGCCGGGCCACCGCAAGTACTACCTCGGATGTGCGGACTGGGATTCACACCTGGGCTTGAAGCCCAGGAAGGAGCATGTCTTGGACAACCGAAAAACTGTCCACGCGTGCGTCGCAAAGGCCCTGCGCGACAAGCAATCCGAAGTCATGCACGAGACATGCGTGCAACGCCTCATTAGCACTGTTGTCATGATTGCCACCGAGTGTCCTGGTGTCGTCAAGGAGGTCCATTTTCATGCAAATTGGCGCTTTGATGATGAGCACGAGGAGGGGCTTGGATTCGACTGGAGAATTGCATGAGAACTGAGCAGGCCAAAACACTGGCAGGTATTTTTGGGTGTTATTCAAAAGGATTACTTGCGTACGGCTCACTGGCTTTAATGTCTTTAAACGGTCATGTTAATGCCAGTGTGAGTTCAGTGAGATGTGGGAGGTCGTGTCACAAGGTTTCGATGCCGCCGTCACTCTTTCACAGTTCTGGGTCGAATGACCCTCTATGAGCTTAACAGATACTTGCTAAAAGGGCCACCAGGAAACATCTAGAGGTCAAGAGCTTGTGGTTTAAGCGTACAAAGGTAGAATCTTGCATGTTTGCCAGTCGTCACTACACGTTGCTGCGAGCACAGCGGATGCCACTTGTTCTAATCTCTTTCAGTCTGGATTTTTTTCCAGAATATCCCGTGACAGGTTGGGACAAGCCTCTTTATAATGGCCTATTTCTTGACAGTGGCCTGTAAACTTGGCTCAGCCGGCACCCGTCCAAATGTGACTGGCGCGACGATAGCCTCGCTAGCCTCATTCTTTTCATAAACCGCTGGTAATTCGTCAACTGGCCGCTTCTTAATTTTAAATTTCTGAATTCCGCATTCCCTTTCGAATTTCTCTGCGCCAGCGACACCCGTAGCCCTATTTATTCGTACCCGGTAACCGCCCACAGCAACCGACGTTACACACCGCCACCCACTTGCATCATGGATGCCGCACCTGATTCCGACAATGTCCTTCACTGTGAAAACATTGTGCAGGTACAATAATAGCCTCACCTTGTACCTGACGATATTGCTGCTGACGTCTTTGGCTCCATAGGATCAATCTGGTCATGTCTCCGAGATTTCTGACATTACTGCCGAGACCACAAGTGAGGTATGCTCGACCACTGCCTTTGCGCGCGTCATAGCCAATTCATTCACTTGTACATAACATGGGCACAGAACTAACAGTGCACCTACTTCTAGAACATATCCCCTTTCTTCCGGCTACCGGGGGAGATTCGCAACCTCATTTACAAATACCCCTGCATCTTCACATGCAGAGACCGCCTTCCTGACAATGGAGTCATTGGCTCCTTGCGAAAATGGCAAAACTCGCTTGGCTTCGACTATGAAAGACAGCCTCGTCTCGACTTTGAACAACAGCCCGCGATTACCCGTGTTAACAGACAGTTACGCCGCGAGACACTGGGCCTTTATTATTCACAGTGGAAATTCCACGTGGAATTTCAGGCTCCCGACCCGAGGTTTCTCTACTTCATGTCGAAAACCCCCCTCTCCTTCATTCGCTGGCCACTCATTGACAAATTGAGACGCGGAGAACTGGAATTCACCTACATCATGTCAAAGATCCTGCGCCACTTGACCCCGGGGCCAGGAGCCACGATACAACCCAGCTACCAGCCATTCCTCAGTCACTTATGCATTTCAATCCACACCGAGGGTGGATTCTTCCTAGTCCAACGACTCGAGTTTACCATGTCCACCACCGCCATTGCCAACCCACAACGCCGCGCGAGCGACTGCTGGGGCCCTGTGAAGACCCACGGCCTGAATTGGAGCGACAAAGAAGAAGTCATGACGGCCTGCGGCGAGGCTTTAACTTCCTGCCCGGGATGGGCTAATCGACGGGTGGACCCTTTTCTCGAAATACACTATGGACGTTATGCCCTCACCGAACACGGGTTTGAACACCCGCCTGAGACGGCGGGCAAGCTGGCCTGCGTGCTGAGCGTTATCGCTAGGCACTGCCCGCGGTTGACCAAGTATGTCTACGCGTCCTTTACGAGGATGGACCAAGGTTGGCGCCCCTGTAATTGTACGTCGTGTGCATTAAGTCGCGGATCCCTGTATCTTTGATGGTCAGAGGTTCCCGAAATCAGAAGGTTACCTACTACGCCGAGGTAGAGCGGTGGGTGTTGCTTGCCTTGCTTAGACTTGGCTCATGTACTAAATGTTGCGCGCATGTTCGTGCTCTATGGGGTTGTGGCCAGCCTGCGTCTTGTGCCAGGCGAGAAAAAGTCCTGATTTGGATGGAACCTGGACATGGCAGACACTGATAGTTGTTGAGTGCAAGGGCTCTTATGGGAGATTTTGTGAACCCCCGACATTGAAAGGCAACGGGTTAGGCCTTGAATTCAGGTTACAAGACAGTTAAAATGTAGTGACCGTCAACAGAGGAGCATATACTTAGGTAGAGTTCAAACCCAAGTTTTCGTCTCGAGCTACCGAATTGCTTACTGCACTCTTGGTGAGATGGCGAGGCGGACATGCAGCGGTGCTGGCAGCAAGATGCTGTGGAACGGGGTAGTCTATCTGGGCATGCAGCCTCATAAAGCTTATACTTGAGGCTCCTCAGTCGGAGGCTTCTTTGAGGGCCCCTGAAAAGTCTCAAAATCCCATCATCTTGAATAAATACACATGTAGGTTGCAGCCCGCCGTCGATCTCGCATTTCAAGATTTCAGTGACAGACTCGTCTCGGCCCCAACCCCGTTCTTGTCTGCACCACCCTTGTCACTGTCCCTCGAGTCAAAATCGACTTCGCCCTCAATGATTGAGTATTTTCCCTGCGTCGGCCTGCTCTGGTCAAACGCGCTCGGCAATATGAACATGTCCTCATCATGGTGGTCCACGCCCTCCCCGAGACCTCTCGGCGGTGAGATAAAGCTGAGCACCGGATAGACCACCACGGCAACCACGAAGCCGATGATGAACCCGAGCCGCGAGAGCTTCATGGCGTTGTTGGGCACCCCGTTGATGTTTGCGCAGCTCATAATGTAGCCGGGCAGCGCGGGGGCGATCGATACGACGAATGCGACAAACGCACGCCAGTTGAATCTGAATGTTTGAAAGTCAGAGATCAATTGCACATGTGTGCTTGTGGAATTCTTTTGAAGCTTTACTCACCCGTTCCAATACCAGTATATACTCTCCTCGTTTCCGATGTACAGGTCTCTCATCTTGATCAGGCGTTTTCTTACAATCCAAAAGTCTGCCACCAGGATGCCGGAGATTGGACCGTAAAATGTGCCAAAGCCTGACAGAACCTGTATGAACAAGATGTTAGACTGCCGTACAACCTTCTCGCCAAGGGCACAATATCCACTCACCTGGATGAAAGTGGCTGCAGTCGTTGTTATCTGCCAAGGATTGGTACAAACTCCCAAGGCAGCAATGATGTAGCTGCATCGTCGGATGGTAAGCCATTTTGGGCTATAGCTAGCCATATCCCTGCGAAAACAATACATCTCGTCAGCCATCCTGCATTTCCACTTGCCAAAGGGGATCGACCAATTAGGACCCGAGGGCCGTCCGAGGTAAGACATACATAGCAGCAGCAACACTATTCAAGATCATGTTAACAGTGACCTGCGCCAGCGCCAGAGCCGCAGACGCAAAGAACACAGCAGCTCGGGCTCCCGCAGAGTTGTTGTAGTGAGACTGAATCTCCCGCAGGAGGAGGAACGGCTGCCAGTACGCCTCGCCGAGCACGTTGCTCGAAGCCGAGGTCACGAGGATCCCGAGCGCAAACGCGGCGTAGATGAAAATCGGACAGGCGACGGCCTGTGCGATCATGGACCTGCGGTTGTCGCTGGCGAAGCGACACCAGGCTGACCCGCCCATGGTCACAACCGCCGTGTTGCCCAGGACCGCGGTAGCGCCGTACACGGAAGCCCATCCTGGACCATGTCAGTTCATGCCTCGATCATTCGGGAAGCGTGGTTCTTCTGAAGCGGTGTCTTACCTATAGAGCCCGCCAACGCCGGAGGGGGGTTGTAGTCACTGTCGAAGTACTCACCACCACCGCGGGCTGAATGGGTTGACCAAATGACCAGGCCCAAGATCACGATGGTGAACCCGACAAACGAGACATGGAACGGGCGATGCAGCTTCTCGGGAGGTAGCCACATGACCCCGAGGAAGATGAAGTGGTAAGTAATAAAACCGATAAAGTCTTTGAGCTCCATCGTGCCGTTGGCAAGGTAGTGTTCCCAGTTCGCCCAGCGGATGGACCAGGTCCCGATCATGGTCGATATCGCCTGGGCTCCCCACCAGGCCTCGATGCCGTCCCAGACCACGGCGGGCATGACGCGGAAGAAGACTGCGAACCAGCTTCCGCGCATGCCCCAGGCCATTCGGCAGACTACGGTGTAGGTGATGTGGTGAGAACCTCCGGGCCACTGTTGGAGGAGGGGTCTTGTTAACAAGAGTTGGGCGGCAAGGGAAGGCGATGTCTGTCGAACAACAGAAGGTGGCCTCGGACAGGCAGACTTACACCGCATAGGATGCACATGATGACCAGTACGATGGGACTGAGAATACCCGCTGCAAGCGCCTGCTTGGCACTTAAGCCATAGGCAATGAGCGCGGAGCCGGTGTTGTAGTTGTATATAGCAAAGCCTGGATGCAGCCGGTGTAAGTCTGAGTGACATGTGGGCCGGGGTAGTAATAAATAGACTCAAGAGAGGAAGGAATTGCTTGCCTCCGGTTGCCCAATACACAACGTACTTCCATCCGTTCCAAGTCCTTCTCGAGCTGTCCATCGGTATCAGGTCGGCATTGACCCAGTTGGTAATAGCGTAGGTGCTGCCTTTCGGAGGCGTCACCTCGAGACTCCTGATGAACCGCCTAGTGGCGGATCCACCAGACGCGATGTCCATTTTCTGTGATGTGACGATGTGTCAGGTACGAAATCTCGAAATCGACAAGTAGTGTTACAAGAAGTCAAAGATCGGAAGGTTGCAAAAGTAACTCTGCAGCTGCAGCCGTCCAATTATTATACCGACCGTCTGCGGGACGTTGCAACCCAGCGTTGCATGCTTATCATGCACCCCAAGATACCGGGTCTACTTGCCTGCTTAAGCCCCAGATCAATGTCTTGGCTGGTTCGGAGAGTTCATATCATGGTTAGACTTTGAAGCACAATCTTTGTGCGGGCTTGTCATATCAAACTCGCCCGGTAATATTGTCCCATTGGGCCGCTGATAAGGAACAAGTTTTCCCAAAGATATTCGCTCCCGGCATTATCATTGGCAGACAACACGTGTGGTTCGCAGCTGGAGGGCGGGGGTTTGGACGGCAGATGCATGGCCATGCCGGTGGACATCAGGGTGAACCCTGCAATCCACGAGATAACTGACATCTGCAAGAGGATTTGAATTATGTGCCAAGTTTGGGGTTATCGCGGGGTTTAGGTAAGGGGAGGGCAATCCAAGGTCTGACGCCTTGATATTCACAGTTCCTATCTGAAGAATTGCGGGGTACCGAGGGCGCTGAAGTGTCTTCAAATAGAGTACTCTTTAAACCTGGGCGTGAGTGTATTCTTGTCGGGCACCATCGATTCCATACGTCACATAGGATAGTTCAAATAACCAAAGCAGCTAGTCGTGGCTATCCTAGTTGATGCGTTTCGTTCATCCATTCGCAGGCACAGTAGCAATGCGAAATAAATACAGTCGGAGTGAGATTTGTTGTGATTCCATGTTGAGATGTGCTCAAGTGGGCTGCCTAGGTTCTTAAGTAATCACTCGGGTCTACAGGTGTTGATGCCCGATTTCTTGACGGAAACCCTGATCAGGCGTGCGAACAGACAATATATTGATCGTTGATTTTAAAGGCCTAGGCTAGACAGAGCCTTTATTTGAAAGTCTTGCGGTAGTTGCAAAGAGGGCCCAAGGTACCTAGGTATGAACATGAAAGTTCACAAGGCCGCCACCGGTTGGGAAACTAGTCGGTGATGGTCCCACGCAAGTGCCGGCGTGATAACATGCCTACCTAGGTACCTAGGCTAGGGAGGTATCGTTTTTAAAGATGCTCCCGTATTAAGCCTTAAGAAATAATAAAGTTACTCGCCTATCTTTTAGCGAGGTTTTTTTTACTTATTTTAAATCCCTTATACTTAGTAGCGGGAACCTAACCTAGGAAACATTAGATATTATAGTAAAAATTATATATTATTAAAATATTAGATATTTTTATAGCCAGTAGATAGCTAGCGAGTAACTAGCTAGTAGCTAGGGCTAGGTTTATAGTAAAAAATACCCTACCTAATAGGTTCCTTAGCATTCTATATTCCTATATTATTTCTATAGTTTATAGCCTTATAGTTATTACTATAATTAAGCCTATAAATATCTAATTAGTAGTTAAGTAGGTAATAATAAGTAGTTTATATACGTAGTATATTTTCTTTTTACTACAGCTATAAAATCCTACGAGCTAGCTACTAGCTATAAGAAACATATAATATTTTAATAATATGTAATATCTTACTAACTAGTAAAGTTTTATAAATAATTTATGTTTTAAAGAATATCTCATGTTTTCCTCTCTATCGTCCCGGAACTAGTCCTATAGCTAGGTTTACGCAGATTTTATGTTTGGTCATGATTTATGTAGGGTGATTCTAAGGAACGAAATGGGTATCTCTTTAGTAAAGAATATCTCTATGCTTGTGGCACTGGAAGAGAAGGTATTCTACATTTGACCAATCATTTGTCCGAGCCGGGCCGTACGCATGTCTCGTTGAACAGCGCCTTACACCGCGAGCTGTGAGCAATGTTTCCGGTAAAGCCTTTTTCATGGTCAAAGTCCGAGGTCTGGTTGACGTTGGGGCTCCCCCGTCCGTCCCCAATACCCTATGTACCTCGCTGAGATAGCCTGCATTGGCCGGAGGCTCATAATGATTGAATAGTTGGGGGTTGACAACAATGCAGCGCAGCAAATTCTTGCTGCAGTATGTGGATAGCATAACATCATATGCTTCCCCACCACCGTTCGCAAGGAGATTCAGAACCTTCGGAGCACTCTGTCTTGTCACGTCATACCCAAAAGTGCAAACTGTCAGTATGCAGTCTTGTACTTGACGATGTCCCCGGGGGATCTTTTCCCTGATGTAGGGCCTGGACCATCCAGAGTACTGCTCGATATCGATGCGGGTTTCGTCGGGGTAAATGAGCGGATCCTTCGTGTCATCCTTAACCCAAGCGCCACAGTGCCCCAGCCAGATAACATCCCAGTCTGTACGAAAAGGGATGGGATCATCTTGTGAAGCGTTGGTGTAAGCCCGGACATTCTGCGCAGCTAGGCGCATCTGTGCCTTTTAGGGTAGCTCCAGATCCCAGTCGACGTCGTCTTCGATTATGAAAGCCGTCTCGAACTCGGATGCGACGACCGAACTTGAGAAGGTCGAGATGTGCCATCCATGCTTTCGCAGTTCCGTGTTTCGGCGTCTTCGTGTTCTCGTCGTCAGACCCGATCCTCTCAAACGCCTCCACCAGCTCGTCGGGATTCTTAGGCTGAGGCGGGATGCTGATATCAAGACCAATGAGCTGGGCCGCGGCCTGCAGACCACGAGTGCGCCAGCTAGGCCCTGTTGAAAGAGCCAAGATTTTCTGAAACTGATCTCGATGTCAGTTGATGCCGCACGTTTGAATTTGTTAATAAAGGGAATCCTAACCCCTAGAGTCGAGTTGGCGGCACGGTCCTCCGGGGTAACGGGCAAGACAGCTTGGCCATGGGTAAGTTGAACAGGCAAAGAAATGGTTTCAGTTGTCTGGTAGACTCTGACCGAAAGAAGGATAAGCAGGGCTGTCATAAAGATGATGATTTTGTTGCTCTGCGCCAAGACAGGTTTCGCCCAATTAGGCCTGCCATGAAAGCACTGAAGCATTTTGAAGAAAAGAAAGTGCAAAGATTTGCCGGCAGATCAAAAAGTAGAGAACGTTAAAAACACACAAAACGAGATCGAGAAGCAAAGAATTAAGAGTCAAGCGATCGCAACAGTGGTTTCCAAGAATACCCTAGGGTACAGACAGACATCAGCGCTTAAATCATGACACTATTTGGAATCAATCGGGCCTTGCCAGTGAGGCACAGAGCCGAGCTGAGGATGGTGCTCTGGTTTGAATGGACGGCTAGAAGTGGGCCAGAGGCAAATCGCACATCTCACACAATTTGCTTTGGCTCAGATGATAGGAAGTGGTCGCGATCTCGGTTAGACACCGCAAACCGCGATCGTCTAGTAAGTAACCGAGCCAATACGTTGCTTTTGAAAATTAGGGATAAACACAGTAGCCGCAGGCGTTCTAACGCTATCTAGGAATAACGAAGTCTAGCCCCCCCCCTAGTTTAATTATTAGCTCCCTAAGGCTAAACTAAAATTTAGCTTTAAGGTTAGGAAACTTATAATTTTCACCTAGATACCTTAATAATTACTATTTAATTATACTTAATAAGCTATACTTATTACTTAATTAGGTAAAAGAGATACTATATCTATCCTAAATAGTTAATTTAAGCTTATCTTATAAAGGTACCTAGAACCTACTTACTTTAGTATAAAGTAATAGTAGCTTAGCTAATTTTATAAGTAATATATTCTAATTACCTTATTAAGCCTAAACTACTTAACCCTTACTATATAAGACCTAATTAAGAAGCTAAATTATATAATTTATAAATAAGAATACTATACTAGCTAGATAGTTATATACCTAGAAGCTAATAGTTAAGGTAAGTAAGGCTACTACTTAGAAGTACTTATAGGTAGCCTTAAAGACTACCTAAAATAAAGCTACTATAGTAAAGTATATAAATTAGTAGGTATAAGAGAATACTATAGTAGTTAGTAATTATAATAAAGATAACCTATTTATAAATAAAGAAGAGGGGGACATAAACTAATAAGATAATAAGGAAAAGGCTTGTATATTTAATATACCTAATATACTTAAAGCACTTAAAGCCATTAAGGCTATTAATATATAAGAAGCTAGTAATAGTATTAAGTTTATTAAAAGCTACCCTTTATAGCTAACTTAGGTTTTACTAAGTAAAATACTATTAACGTTAACTATTATACTTACTAGTAATAAAGTCTAACAGTTAAGAGTACTATAGTCTAAGTAGTAAGCTATTATAATAAATCCTTAGTAGAAAGATTAGTTAATTATAAGGCTTCTATATAAAATATATAGGTTAATAAAGGTAAACGTTAAAGCTAAGTTTAAGGATAATAAAGATATTATACTTAAGCTTAAAAAGATCTTTATTAAGGCTAGTAAGTATATAAAGTAAAGGACCTTAAGTATTTAGTAGTTAGTAATTATAAGGTAATTGCTTAGTTTCCTATAAAGACTTATTAACTTTAAGGGTTTTATAAAAATACTTTCTAAGAGTAAACCTCTATTTTTTATTAAAACTACCTATACTTACTAAGTTACTTTATTAGTATTAGTAATATAAACGCTAATATTTAGCTATAGTATAAGTTAACTATTAACCTATATATTTAGGCCCCCTATTACTTAGCTAGTAGCCTTACTACTAAATAGTTTATTAGTAGCTAGGTAGTTAGAAAGTATTACTATAGTATAATAGAGCCTATTACTTATAGAGCCTTAGAATAAATTAATAACTAGCTAAATACTTACTATAATAAATACTAATATAAGCTTAGTATAGGAGGTCTATAAAGAATTAATTAGCTTATAGTTATACTAAAAAGGGCTTTACTATAAGGCTAATAGTTGCTACTATAATAAGGGTAATATACTATAGTAATAGTATTTTATTAGGTAAGATAATACCTATAAGAGTTTATTCAATAAAGACCTTAGTAACTAGGCTAAGGTAATTATTAATAATAAAGCTATACTAATGGTACTACTTAAACTACTCTTTAATAAGTAGAGGTTATAAGCTAAAGCTAATAAAGATAAGTTTAGTAAAGATAGAGTTAATATTATTTATCCTTAAAAGAAGTAGAAGAAGTAGAAGTAAAGAAAAGGTAGTATTAGTATAGTTATTAACTCTTTATTTAATATTAACTTACCTAGTACTAGGTATAGCTAGGTAGTATTAATAAGGCTACTATTTATTCTACTAATAATAGCTTCTTTCTATAAATTTAATAGGCTACTATTATACTTAATAGTATTAATAGTAAGTATAAAGTCCTTATTATAGAATTAAAGGCTACTACTAATACTATTATTATTACTATTATAAGTTAATAGAGATAAGAAGCCTCTATATTAAAAGTTTATTATAAAGGTACTAAAGAACTAGTTTAGGTACTTATTAGAGAGGGTATAGCTTAAATAACTAGGGACGGTAATAAAGTAGAAAGGGATTAATCTTTATAGCCTTTATAAGAAGGAGGATATTTAGTTTACTTAATAAGGTCTAGAAGCTATTATATAAGTTAAGGCGCTAATTAAATTATACTTAAAGGGGAAGAAAGACTTCTCTGGCTTTTTTAATAGTAATAATAAAGAGGAGGGTAGGCTGTTATTAGAGAGGCTATTAAGTAACTAAGATATTAATTACTAGATAGAGTTTAAGAGTATATATCTCTCCTAAGTACCTAATTAACTTATTAGCCTCTTCTAATCTTATACTATTATAGTAGGCTAGCTAATTAATACAGATATAAGAAGCTTACTATTATTATATAGTATATCTTCTAATATAGTTAGCTTATAGGATAAAAAGAAGGAGGACTTACTAAGCTAGTAGATTAGTAATAAAGTATATAGAAAGAGGTAGTTAATAAGAGGAAGAGTTAAGTATAAGGAAGAGTTAAGTATAAAGAAAGTATATTTTTTTAAAAAGAGAGGAAAAGTATACTTTATATAGGGCTATAAATAAACTTAGTATATTTTACCTAGTAAATAGTTAA